>JAYESA010000016.1:145199955-145472455 GCA_036927795.1 Iris macrosiphon
GGCAATCCGACTTATCACTTGAACACGTTCAGGCACAGTATGGTTCTCTCGAAGCATAGACGATAGTGAACATGTTCATGCACTCTAAGCAGGCGATTCAGGATTCTCGTTTAGCAGACATTAATTCAAAGACAAGCTAGGTGAGTTCGTTCATTAACATGCAAGGCAGGTTCTATCATTCTCTTAAGAAAACATTGCAAGCAAAAACACAGGTTATTATTAAGGCGTGCAAGAATCAGAGAATGAAGTTCTGCCCACTCACCTTGATACATAACGCCGGCGCGGAGCAGGGCGTTACATACTTACCAACCAACAAAAAGTTTCGTCCTCGAAACTTCAAGGATAAACTTCTCGATATCCCGAGTAGCGATAGTGCCGTCCCTCGCCGTACTCAATCGAAACAATCAAGCAATTCAAGTTCAGGAAACATTTTGCACTTTGAGAATATCTATGGACTTATTGTATGGAACGCTCTTTGCAAAACCATATCGATAATATCTCAGAGTCATAGCAACGGTTTGGGCCAGAGAATCGATTCCGCTCTGATACCATTCTGTCACGCCCCGGACCCGCCCGGGCCGCCGCTCCGCCCTGCCCCGCCCCGTGCGGCCGGGATAAACGAACCGGGCACGAATCACCGTGCCTCGGAGCGCCGGACGCGAATCATCGCGCCCGTCCCACGGGTGCGAGGGAGGAAGGGAGCCAAGCGAATGGCCCGTTCGAGCTTTCGGGGGACGTGATACCGCACGGGCCTGGGGTTGCGCCCGTGCAAGGCCAATCGTTTAAGTTGATAGTTGGCTATCATCGCATCAATCGAGTAAGCGGCGGAAAGGGACTTGTTGCAATGCAATGCATTAGCCAACTGAGTGTTCAGGATAATCGAGGCAACTTGGGTTTCCTTTAGCAAAGGCACACGTTCGTTCCATATATTATGCCCCCTTATACGATAGCATTCTCGGGGCAACAATCGAAACCAGGATTCCGGGTCTTAGGGACTGTGGCACGCCTATCGCTCCCTCGGACGATCCAGTACCTGCAAGCAAGTAAACTGTTGGTGGGTCAGCACTTTATACAAGTACTGGTGAGATAAATCAACTGAACAGAAACAAGCATTCACTCAAACAGGCACTAAGTAATCATGTTATAAAACATTACATTACTAGTGATCTTTCTAGTTTTACCTAGGTTCATTTCATGCAGTTCGCTATCAGAGTCATATCACATTATTTGGAAACATGTTTGGAAACAGAGTTTCATATTGAATATGCAAGCAAGCAAACCGTTCATGTTCCAGGGTGTGCGCAGCGTGTCTCGTACGACTCGAGGGTCTGATGCATAGCTAGACGCACAATGCACAATCTTAGGGGCAGTCACTATCCAAGCCAACACAATGACTTAGCTATATGCAGGGCGGTCCCCGAGTATCTCAGGATCGGCAGCTGGTGGAACAGCATACCAATGACTCTTTATCTGATGCTAGAGGCAGCTGTGACTCATGGTTGCTTTGCACTATCATGGTAGCAGCCGTGACACATGCAGTTCAGCTCTCCACCAATAGCCATTGTCCGACCGCGTGCGAATGCATGGAACACTATCAAATAAACTCTAGTATGCAAACGAGACGAACCATCAGAATACACTCATTGTTGCGGGGCAATCCGACTTATCACTTGAACACGTTCAGGCACAGTATGGTTCTCTCGAAGCATAGACGATAGTGAACATGTTCATGCACTCTAAGCAGGCGATTCAGGATTCTCGTTTAGCAGACATTGATTCAAAGACAAGCTAGGTGAGTTCGTTCATTAACATGCAAGGCAGGTTCTATCATTCTCTTAAGAAAACATTGCAAGCAAAAACACAGGTTATTATTAAGGCGTGCAAGAATCAGAGAACGAAGTTCTGCCCACTCACCTTGATACATAACGCCGGCGCGGAGCGGGACGTTACATTTTGGGGTTTCTAGGATATTTTGGCAGCCATTTGTGGGTCCCACATGACACGTGGACGATCCACATTCACCAGCCAATGAGGTGATGCCACCTCACACTAGAAATTTGCATAAAAACCCCTAAAATTTCCTAAATTGCAAATAGGTCCCAAAATTAGTATTTTGCGTAATTACGCAATTTGTCTGATAAAATACCCTGTTCCCAGAAAATACTAAAATGCTCAGAATTGAGAGGGAAAAACTGTGGGAGGGTCCTGAGGGGGTGGGGGTGAGTCTGGGCAGGGGCAGGGCCTGGTTTCTTGGTGATACGGGTCATCATATTTATTATTTAATAAATACTGCGCACGGTGTTCTCTAATTATTTAGAGGCAGGTAGGGCCATAATTTTACTACGGTGTCAATATACTAATTGTAGTATATTTAAAGTAGAATATTAGCGTATTTTTGTTTAGGTAAAACAGGTGCCTGTTGGTCCTCAATCTCTAGGGGTACAGAGATGGGTAAAGAGCAAGAAATAAAATAGAAAATAAATATGGACTTTTGTAACGATATTTGTGCGTCTCAAACGAGGCTCAAAATAAAGCATCTGGGAGTTACATAAAATTCAGGAAAATAGTCTAACATGTCTAGGGCAGGTATGTGAATTTTGTTTGGGAAAAACAGCTAGTGTAATGCTCTAATTAATTGTGTAAGGTACAGGTGCACAATCAATAGGATATGTAAACAAAATAAATTTTAAAAAGTTACAGAAATTCTAATTAGCTAAAATAAATCCTAAATTACTGAAATCTGGTCGATGGAGTTTACATAGAGTCTGGAACGCATGGGACCAAAGACGCATGGACCGCATAGAGTCTGTAACGCATGGGCCAGAGCCGCATGGGGCCCATGGAGTCTGGGATGCATGGGCCAGAGCCGCATGGGACGCATGGAGTCTGGGACGCATGGAGTCTGGGCCGCATGGGATCTTTTATCGTGTTGTACACGTGGTTCTGCACTATCCTTGAGACTTCTGTCTTTTAGTGTGTTCTTGTCCTTCGAGGCGATCAGAGAAATTTTGTTTGTCAGTATTTTGTGTCAGGATGCCATCTTTATTGTCAGGACGCCATATCAGGTCGACCTGCAGCCAGTTGTCAGGACGCTCATTTGGACCGCATGGGTGTCCCTTTTCTGGGCCGCATGGTGTCCATGCGGTCCAACATCTATTGAGTTTTATTTTGGGGCGCTTGGATGCACATTTTCCATGCTTCTACAGGTTACCGACAGAAATTACATCGCTAAGTCGTAGCGACGACTTATCGACGGATTTTTTTTATACATGTTTGGCACATTTTTTTCTTGAACTACACATTCCAATACAATATTACAATCCCGAACAAAGCATAGCAAAAGGAGGGGGAAAAACTCCAATTCTACAGACCCTACACCATTATATGAACTGTAACAAAAATTGAATTTTTTTTTACCAAACGGATGCAGAGGCGGAGGCGACATGGGGCTCACAAGGGAAGAGGAGGCGGCGACGACTTTGATTTGGACGAATGTGGAGGTGCTCCGAGGGGCGCCGACTCACCGGGGAGGAGGAGGCAGTGGCGGCATGAGGCTCACATGGGAAGAGGAAGTGGCGACGACTCGCGTCGGCTCACCGGAGATAAGGGGGGTGAGAGATAGGGGGTCGGGGGAGGAGGTATGGGAGGGAGGAGGTTGGGGTCGGGGAGGGTTCTGAGAGGGAGGGGGTTGGGGTCGGAGAGGAAAACAAAATATTTGAGAGAAATGAAATGAGGAAATAAGTCCTGGACAGCTAATTTAATATTTGGCAGCGACAAAAATATTTCGTCGCTACAAAAACATCGGCGCCACGGCGACGGACTAGCGACGGAAACGTAGATACGTATCTCATATAAATTATTTCGTCGCTGGTCAATCGGTAATCCATCGCTAAATTAGCGACGAAATATAGTTTTTCGCTGTGTTCTGTCGCTATTTGACAGTTTTTTTAAGTGCATATTATAATCAACATAGCAATAGAATAATTCTAAAAAGCATGGGAATGCTATACCTAATAATATGGATTTTTTTTTACAATAAGGTTGCATGACAAACACAACTAAATTTAGGTTTGGATGGTTTACCTCTTGAACTGTTATTTTCTTTATTATTTATAAATGAATGTACTATATGTTAAATACATAAACAAGTATCAAACTTATATACAAATTAGCATGATATGAAACAACAAAGTAGTTTATAGCCAATTTTCTATTTATTGTGAAACCACATAATAATTGTATCAATTTTTAATTTATGAAAGATAATCTTGTAGCAGTTTCCATCGTAATTATAGATAAAAAGAACCTTCAATCCTAATAATTTCCTAGAAAGATGGATTGTTGAAGAACCGAATATATATTTATACTTCAACAAGTACAATTTCTCAACAATAAAGTTCAATTTCTTATATTGAAGTAGCTAAGATGACGTTGTCTTCTATTTAAACAAAAACATAAATTTGTCGTCGTATTATTTTGAACGCTCAACCTTACCCTCAAACTCACTAAATTTGATCTCACTAACAACAATAATAATTATATGTTGTATTAATTATTAGATTAGTGAGCAAGGTGTATCAATGTAAAATCTTAAATCTATTGGATTGTACCTCATTTTCGGTTGAACGCTCAAAAAGAGAAATGAGAGTGACAATGGAGTTGATAATTTAGTCCCATATTGGATATGAGGTGGGATCATGAGGTGTAGATAATTGAGATTGGTTCATGCCTCACATGGAAATTCTTTTTTAAGGTATATGAGCAAAGTCAAATATCGTATTTCATGGGCCAACTCCGGTTCGGGTCACACCGCGTTCCCAACAAGTGGTATCAGAGCCCAAGATTCTAGGGCTGATTTAAGCGGCTATAATTGGTTCGAGACAGATGATGCTGAACTTTCATGGATTGTACGGGATCTTCTTAAGGTGGAGTAGTAGCATCAACTACACGAATTAGCTTTAAAGGTGGATCTGACGAGTCCAATGTGGAGCAAGACGTTGTGGTTGGCACACAATGGTGGTGTGGATTAACGTGTCAGGTTTGGTTCTGTGGTCGAACGGATCAAAATGACAATATGTTTGATCTCCTGGGTGCTCGGTTAGCGGGAACGGACAAAGGTAGCCGGAGTGTGTTAAGGATGTTCGGTTAGCGGGAACGAGCAAAGGTAGTCTAGGTGTGCTAAGGGTGTTCGACTAGCGAAAACGAGCAAAAGGTAGCCGAGATGTGCTAAGGTTGTTCGGCTAGCAGAAATGAGCTAAGGTGGAGATTGTTGGATTGTATCTCGTTTTCGGTTGAGCCCTCAAAAGGAGGGTGACAATGGAGTTGGTAATTTAGTCCCACATCAGATATGAGGTGGGATCATGAGGTGTAGATAATTGTGATTGGTTCAGGCCTTACATGAGAATTTTCTTTTAAGACATATGGGCCCAATCTAATATCGCATCTCATGGGCCAACTCCGATTCGGGTCACACTGTGTTTCCAACAAAATCGTCCAATATTTTCAAAGAGGACACTGTGGCTGTTGGTAGAATCATATACTTTTTTTTTGTCAATCTTTCATATTTATTACTCTATTTCCATATCTAATTACATGTGTTGCGTCACCCCCTTTTTTATTTTACTATATTTTTAGGTTCTCATCCTCTCGAGTTTGAGAAGCAAAACCCTCTTTCAACCGCTTTTTTTAAGTGTGAAAAGCAAACCAGTCTTTCAAAACTTTATGTTATATTAGTCTTTTGTATTTTGGTTGCCTGTTTATTTACTATCTATCTTATTTATCAATAGCTATATTAGGTAATGTTCAATGCTAAAATTCACCAACATTTCATACATGAATAGAAGACAAATATTTCAATAAGATATCAATGCTATATTTCATATATTTTTTGAATTATGTTCCATAGATAAGGATTTCTAAAATCTAGTATTCGTACCCACCTCAAGCTATCATTACCGTAATCACTTGAAATTTTAGTCATGAGGTGACTGGCGAGACCTTCACTACTATTCTAATAAGAACTCAACTGGCCATCTCGTCCATGTCATGAATCCAGATTCTTTGACTCTAGAGGTTATACACACCTCAACTATCTCTATCGATATCACTCGAAATGTTGACATAATTACGGTGAAATTATATTACATGTTACAAATTTCATGACCACTAAGAATCTTTCTAGCTAGATCTTCGATATTTGTATCATCAGAACGACGTCGTAATTGAGATTCTAGATGATGCAACTTAAAAATAAAAACTTATAAAGGTAATTGTTATATAATATTTGATAAAACCAAACTTAAAAAAATGGCATGGATTAGTTTAGGGATAGTACATTATTTTTTTGTTAAAACGAGATTTATATTTATTAATTTCATAAAAGATCATATATAGTACGATCGGGACTAGAGTGGATTACATGGAAGTTCCTACTTCAAATTATAGATTAAAAAAGAAAAAAAAAACCAAAATATGGATACCATGAACCTGAAACTTAACATATAAAACAAGGGAAAAAAAAATCATGATCTGGTGGGACCCACCGATTGGATAGGTCAGGGCAAGCCACCGGGTCCACCGGGCCAACTTGTCTGGTCCTGACATAAAAAAAAACAATCCAACGGTCAGGATCATCCCCTAACAACCCAACGCTGTCCGAGCAGAACAGCGGATCGAGTTGCTACGCGGCCCTATCATTTGTGCAACGAACTAAATCCTCTCTCTTTCTCTCTCCTCTCGATTATAATCTCTTCTGCTCTCTACAGAGAAAAAAAGGAGAGAGAGAGAGAGAGAGAGAGAGAGAGAGAGACAGAGAGAAATTTAGGGTTAGGGTTAGGTTTCATTTATATTTCTTCAATCTAAGGAGGAGGAGGAGGAGGAGGAGGAGGAGGAGGAGCTATTCTCACAAAAGCGTCTCTTCTTCGGCCAATGGATCGGCTTGATCGGTACAGTTCTCTCTCTCGTCGGAATCTATGTCTCGACACGGACACGGCTCCCTAGCTTCAGATCTACTCGAGCGTGAGCTTATTTCTACTCTACTCTGTGAATTTTGTTTGTGGCTTTATATGGTACGGAATTCCTGGAGGAATTCGAGTTCTTGTTGTTTGATGTCGTCATTAGCGGTCAAAATGGACGATTTTGGGATGTCGACGTTGAGCTATTTGTTCGTTGTTATGTTGGAGTCCCCGGAACTTTTGAGTAAGATGATGATGTGGAATTCCTTAGATTTTTATTCTGAGAGAGTATCATAACGAGAGAAATATGAGTGTTTTTTTTATATTTTAGCGTTCTTGACTAGGAAGAGTGGATCTTGACGTTCTTCTTTTTCTATTTGGCGGAGTTTTCAGTAGGACAATGCTGGATAAATTTTCATATCGTACGGATTTTGTATTAAAGTAGGGATTTTAGAAAAATATTGCTTTTAAAAAGGTAGTTTTAAGAATATTTCCAAGTGTTCTTTGAACTAGAGAATGCAACTCGATGTCAAAAGAAAGTAAATCCGCTTTTTGGAAGCATGACATCCGAAACTACCTTATGGTAGTATTTTTCAAAACTACAGAATGTATTTTTTAAAAATTGGAATCCAATATTTTATTCTATAAAATTCCAGCAAAGGAGTGGAATATTTGAAACTTTGTTGCTTTTGTTTATGTCAAATGATCCGTAGAAAAGTACATCTAACTGTTTTTTTTTGGGTGCTAGTATAACTGTAATTTCCATGGATTGAAGTTGGATAACTGTCAATTGGGGTCTTGTTAAAAGCACTCTACAAATGTAGCTCTCGGCTTATGAACAAATCTACAACTTGAGTGACCATTATAGTAGTTGGTTACCTGGTTTGAATTCAGAAGACTGAGTTACTAGCTATGTGTTGAGTTCCCAGTAGACTATATTTTGATGTTTCAAGAGTTTTCCATTTAGTTTTGCCAAATAAAGTAGAGGAGCATTTAGGAACCTAGGCTTAGCCAAAACTCGAAAGTTGGATTCTCTTGGCAAGGTAAAACTCCAAAAACAAGGTAAAACTCCAAAAACTGTATAAATGGTACAGTTTGATTGGAATAAATACTTATTTTAGACCAGTTCTGATCCGAAATGGAATCAAGAGTGACGATAGTGGCATCTTCAATATAAACTTGTTGTAGTATACATTATACATTTTTGAGTTCTGGAGGTTCTAGAGATCTGCGCTTGAGTTTTCGGTTGTCAATGTGTCTGGTGTCCCTCAAATGGTTTTCTTGCACAAGGCTCCAATAACATGTGAGGGGCGAGGTGCCATTGTTAAGGCACACGCCTTCATAGTGAGGTCCTGCATGAGGCGTGCCTCATGCATATGCCGCTTTATGTTTCCTTTTATATGCTTTTTACTAACCAATATATATATTTTCCTTGTGAATAGGGCCCACAGCTTTATACGAGAGTTAATATCTCTTGGAACCTAAAAAGTCTCTTAAGATCAGAAGGAAAAAAATTCCTACACTCTCAGAAGCTTCCCTGCTTGGTAGATCAAAAGGAAAAATGCCCACATGATTTATAGTCATGCCCGATAACCACTCTAGCACGCCCACTTTTAATATTATTGATTTAAAACATTTATTTTACTTTTTCAATAAATTTGCGCCTCGCCTTCATGAGTCTCGTGCCTTTGCCTTGCGTCTCGGTCTTTTACACCCTTTGCGCTGTGGTGCGCCTTGCGCCTTTAGTAATTTCGGACATTCGACATGCTTAGATCACAAAGTTACTTATTGGTTCCTAATTCCTACCACTAGATTAGTAGGAACTTATAAGGAATCGCGAGTGAAGAAAGTGGCATCTTCAATATAAATTTGTTATGGTATACATTAAACATTTGTGTCTTGGAGATTTTTAAGTTTTGCCCTTGATTTTTCGGTTGCCAAATGTGTCGGGTGTCCCTTAAATGGTTTTCTTGCTATGGGCACGGATATGATTCAATATGAATATACGATACGGACATAGCAAGAGTTTGGTGTGCCATGGTGTATCATGGATATCCGTGTTATGTCCATGTGTCATATGTGTCCCACAGGGACCCACTATCACTAACCTAACCTGTATTGGAGTGCATGTGCTACCTAGTTCTCTTCCGTTGATTCCAGTCGTTGAAATTTAACGCACAAATTTCCATTAAGGCATTTAATCTAGTGGTAGGAACTAGGGACCAAATAAGTAAATATTGGTGATTTGTGCATATTGGATCTATCTAATAACTTGATTTCTCACTGACCTAAATGAGTAGGCATAACAAATCTTGTTATGTGGGGATTAAGGAAAACCTTAATAAGATAGTCATATATATGAGATGTGAGATATTGATTGTTACAACCAAATAGAAGTATAAGGACATCAAAATAGTAGGACTGCGTCTATGATATCCTAAAGGAAGTGTCTAATTTTAGGTTTTGGATAGCGTAATCAGTTTTTTTATTAAGCCAGGTAGGACTAAGAGTTCAAAAAAGCAATAAACGTGAATAATTTTCTCATTGTTAAAAATTTAAAACTAAACTTTTGGCAGAACTAATTCAGAGAATTACAAGCAATTCTGCTTCTGGAAACTGATCCATGCAGAATTACCTGCTTCTAAACTTTATAAAGTCATATAGTGCCAAAGTTTTGAGGGAAGTATTTATTTCAAACTTTACTGCTTCAGTTGTGTTGCATATATTGTATTTTAGGTTTCCTTGATGGAGTGCTCTTGATATTGATACTAGGCATTAATAGTATGAGATACATTTTTTACTTTTATAAGCATTAAATGTACAACAGCCATTTAACCTCCATATTTGACGAGGTAAAGATGACGAGGTAAAGAGCCAAACCATTTGACAAATAATTAGATTTCTTGATTTGGATTGATAGATCATTTGTTTTCTCCATTTGCACTCTCTCTCTTCTCATCTGATTAATCTAGAAAATCATCCGTGGGAACAATGATAATAAGATTTCCTTTGGTTTTGCTTGAACATGACTTTGCCACTTGTTGTACTATAACCTGCCTTGAGCCATATCAATATGCCTTTACTACATTACCTTAGACACCTTCTAACTTTCATGTCTTAAAAGGGGAACGTAACTATAACACTATAGAGTTCTTATATACCTGGGTAGACTAAAAGGGATGGATAGCGAGTCTCCTTTACCCCAAAAGTTTGAGGTTTGCTGCAAAATATCCTTTTCTTCATGTAGCCCTATTAAGGAACTATTCCTTAACATTAGCAAGTTCCATATAGTTTTGTATTGCCCTTGTTAATTTTGTTCCTGTCTATTCTTGGTTGTATCAGCTCCTTAAACTTAGATTATACCTCTTGTAATAACTGGTGCATCTGATGGACTTCCTTGCCCATTGCTGAAGCATACTCAGCTGATTTTCTCCTATATATAATCTATTGGCGCTACTGTTAACTTCTCGCAGGTGCACTCATTTTTTTCTTCTACTTTTTATTTTTATTAGCACTTATCCATCTCAACTTTAGTGTTGTATCCATGCTCATTGTTGGAGCATGTTTCTTTGTTGCCCAGCATACTGACTATAAAAGCTTGGCCAGTTTTAAATGTCTTATTAATATTGGCTTTCAAGTTCAAGTTATTCGAATGCCACAAAACATTAGAAGCACTTCCCTACTTTTTACCATTATTCTTCAATTTTACATCTCAGTCCTGTAATTATGATAAGTGATCCTTGATAGCGAAAGTGACTTAGATATCTTCCCAGTATCAATTAGAACCCCTCCATTTCTTCTATCTTTACTGAAGTTACATTTTCGATCTTCATTTCGTACTTACTAATTCTAACTAATCTGCAAATTAACTCCTCGTCTCATCAACTAAGATAATATCAATAGGTAACAATCTACAACAACCAATTCTCATCATGAATGTGTCGTATGGAATCCATGAATAGAGCAAAGAAATGAGGACTTGGTGCCGACCCTTGATAGATGGCTGCGATGATGGTAATTGATTTCACTCTTCTCCAATCGTCCTTGCAGTAGTTACAATTCTATAATACACCTACAGTATGTCTTACTTTAAAAAACTTGTTAGACACTAATTTCTTTTCTAAACCCACAAGATAATCTTCTCAGGATCTCTTATCATTTTTTTCCTTAAATTCTTTGAATACTATTTTCTGCTTTTCTCTTGTTTCTATTAATCATAACAGTATATATTATATTGCAAAGTAAGCCCGTCTGAATTTGTCATTGTAAAGTCTACCTACGAGCCAACTGGTCTCCTAAGTTATATGTGAAGGCTCTCTTGATCATGGTTAGCTTAGCGAAGAGTTTGGCTCCAGCTGACTTTGTCAACTTTGTCTGCTTAGGCCCTACTCGCAGCTGGTGAAGGTGGCGGAGTGTGGAAGGGAGGGATTCAAGGTAGAAGATGGTGATAAAGTTAGATTTAGGATTCTTTTTGATGTAAGGAAATAATTATCAAAAGGCTGTTATCACAATTTGTGACTGAAAGTTGAAGGTACAAAGTGTAAAGGGAATCAAAGTAGAGGGTATAAAGTGCAAAAAAGAAAGTTGTCTGCAAGGTAGATTATGTGCAAAAATGGTGTAAAATGGAGCTGTCTTACGATGCTTACTATCTTTTGATAAATGAGTGTGGTTTTGACAAATAAACTGTTTCCCCCTCACATTCATTTGCAATGGTACAACTAAATGATTAATGTATCAATTGATCTGCATTTGTAAAGCCATTTAATTACTTCTTTGCTACATTTGTACGTAATATGCAGGGTTTAGATAAAATTCTTCCTGGAAGTTTTCTTTCTGGGCCGCTCTGTATAGTGGACCATCAATTTTTCCTCAAACAAGGATGAACATTTCCCCTAGAAGTCGTGGAAACAGCAATGATACAAAGATAACCTTATCCAACAAGGTCACCAAATTAAATCCAAATGCAGCAGCTTTTGTTCCATCTGCCCTCCAGTCCACATATGGAAACAGGGGTGAAGATGCAAGCAGGGTGGATAAGAAAGGTGCTTATGGGAAATCAGTCCTAGATCGTTCGGAGTCCACTGTTTCAAATCATTCCGATGATGAGGCACATCAGTATTGGCGCGGTCAGCTTCCTGATGATATTACTCCTGACTTCAAGGTCATGGGAGAAGTTGAGTTACCTGGACCCCGCCACCGCCAGCTCTCACTTGCTGATCTATCAATACATAATGATGTCGAAACATCAAGATTTTCTGCATCAAGATTCAGTGAAACATTCAGTCCAGGGCAAACTAAGTCCCCTCTTAGTACAGGCCGCCTCAATTTGGGTGCCAAGCCCTGGAACCAAGAACCCATAGTTGGGGGTCAGCAGCTTATTACTAGTGGAATGGACGGACATCATTACAATGGAGATTCTAGTGCTAGTTTTGTAAATAATTTGTTAGGTGATCAGGCTGTCATAGAGGAGGCAGGCATCAACCCTTTGGTGTTTTTGACATCTCGATATCCTGGTTTTACTGCTGAGAGACTTGCTGATGTGTACTATGCAAATGGATGCAATTTAAACTTGACAATGGAGATGCTTCATCAGCTTAAGGTATGTACTTTGTATGTCAATTGTTCTGCTGTTGGAAAAAAAAAGGTCTCGACTCGAGGTGTATCTTTCAGGATTAGCTAACTAGATCATCTTTCTTGTCCCTCTTGATCTTTGTATCTGAGAAGTTTTGGATTTGACTTTTCATGGATAAGTGAAGCGAGCTATGTTTATAATGAGCTGGAAGTCGTGGAAATAGCCTCTCCATACATATGGGGGTAAGGCTGCGTACATGTTGACCCTTCCTTGACCATGCATAAGCGGGAGCCTCATGGCACTCGGAAGCCTTTTTGGAAGTCATGGAAACTCCAGTTCTTTTTTAACATAACTTATTGACAAAATTGGATAGTTTAGCCTGGTTGGTAAAAGCAACTGAACCATTCTGATTTGGTTCTTCTTAGGGCGGAATTAATTGTCTGAATTTATCCAACATTCTGAAATAAATAATTTTATGACTTAAATCTCTCCTTGAGATGTCTAGCGTGTGCCTCTGGCAATAGTTTTCACTTTTCAGTGAATGAAGGACTAATAGTGAGGTGGCAAAATATATCCGATGGAGGGTGTTGTGGTCAATGGTTTAAGAACTACTATCGATCTAAGGTGTGGACATCTCTACTTGTAGAGTGGACCGTCCCCATTGCGGAAAAAATGTTGAGATTTTTGCAGCTTAAACATATATTTTCTCAATTTTGGATTTGTTCGAGTGTCATTTATTGTAATAGAACCCCGGGATGTTCAGGCTGGTTGGAAGTTTGATCTTGTAAATGATGAAAGTTAAAGGTAAGATCATTTGCTTTCGGAGGAGAAAGTTTTCTTGTACCTTATTGCTTAAAAAAAGAAGAACATGACATGGTTTTATTTTATTTTGTTGATTTTTTTAAGATTAGTCATACTTTGGAGGAGAGTTATTGAGTCATTGTCTTAAAGTTCTTTCACTAGTCGTCTGATCTTGCTTTTTGAGGCAAGAAAATAAAGCAATGATCTTGATCTGGGTGGTGAACTGAGAATGCATATATGGTTGAGTCTGGGACTGATTTTGGTGATTGCAGGGATTGGGCTGGGTTTTGGCAAAGAGTATGGCATTATGGCATAAATGATTAACAGTTGTAAACCCAAGGGAAGCATGAATTGCTTTTATTGATATCTATTGAGGTGAATTTTCCATCTAACCAAATATGTGCAAGACTTGTTAGGATAGACTTCTTTCCTATTTTTTTCGTTGATTACTAGTGGCATTTTACTCAAAGGAAAACTAGGCAACTAAATTGTACTTAGATGTTTAAGACGTCCATATTTCCTCATTCTTTACACAACTCTGGCTGCCAAAGATTAAACTGTGAAGAACAACCTTCTTATGAGGTTTTTTTCTTTTGATTCTGTTTTTGTTGATATCTTTATTATGCCACATAGAAAGCTAGATTAGTAAATTAGTAAGTTATTACTTTGTTTCCGTGGAACTTGGTATTTCAACAACCAATATGAGTTCTCTGCAGCAGGTTGCCTCCACATTAAACAAGGAACAAAAAGAAGATTCATCATCTCCCATCAGAATATGGTCGACTAAAAACAAGATTAATACATGTTAATTATATATATTCTGTTTACAAAATGGTGTAGACTGTCTTGCTGAGTTTCACACTGACTTTTGATGGTATTCTTGATGGATTAAGTATGCCATTATAACATTATTAAATGGCAATGGCAGCTTCAAGAGGATGGTGGTTTTAGTCAGAGCACAGAGGTGTTGGATACTCCAAGACTTACCACATCAGACTTCTCAGTACTTTCTGTGGTAGAGGCTCATAATGGTCTCCCATCATCTAGTACGGATTTTCAACACTCTCCCATTACATATATATGTACTTCTAGTATATCAGAAGGTGTTTCAGGTTTTCCTTAAACTGTTAGAAAAGTTCATCCCATATAGTTTTATTTGGAAATATGAGAGCAATGGTTCTGCAGATAGTAGTGCTGGCTCAAGTAAAAGTTCCCAACTCTTAGCTAGCTCATTCAATGGTCATGGGAAATTGCATTATGGAGACAAAACACAAAGTTTTGGTACATCTCAGACAGTTCCATTTTGGCCTGAAACAGACAAGGCAGTGGGTAATTTTCTCTTGTTGTTTCCTTGTAAAGGTCAATTCTACACTGAATATGATTTTTGACTAAGATTGCCAATAACTGTTGGTGTGGGCAGGAGATATTTTTTCAGAGTCGAGGGAGGAAGCTCGTGGGTTTGCCCGTCTTCGTGATGCATGCCTTGAACAGGTAGACAAGCACAGCTTGATCGTTTCCCCATCCATTATGAAGTATCCTCACTTATATATTTTCATGTAACAATGTAGTACAGTAAATACTCCACATCAGTTGATTATAGCGGCTGAAAGAACAACTTATTGCATTAGGCTTTTAGATGTTTTCCATGTAATCAGCTTCATTTTGTTGGCGAGAATCTTGTTTATTGAGAAGGTACATGAGAATGATGTTAGTAAGAGGGATGTGGATTTCAAGTAATACATTGATGAAATGGGAAAATGAATTAGATTAATTTATGGTTAGAGGAAGCTTAGGATTGGTACTAATGGTGAAAGTCAGGGAAAGGCTGTTTATAATGGTTAATGGTTAAAGTAAAGATAAGAGTATCCCAAAGAACACTCGGACAACAGTTTCTGAAAGAAATTTTGTTATCCTTTCTAGGTAATATGTGTTTGACACATTGAAGATTCTAAACCGGAAGGTTTCAAAGAGAGAAATTGATGCGTTTTTGTGTTTTGGAGAGATACTAGTGATTGTGTGTGCGTGCATGTGTGTGTGTGGTGGTGGGGGAGGTGGTTATTTGACTTAGATTATGAGAGATTTATTTCTCATTCTATATGGTAGTGTACAAGAATAATCAACTACAGCATACATCTAGAATATATATATATATATATATATATATATATATATATATATATACTAGTATATATGCACGTGCTTTGCACGTATATTGGAGTGAATGATGTTGATGAGTTAGTTTATTTCTACTGCTTTTAATTATATAGGTTAATGGTTCAACCCTTCGAATTCTTTGGTAACAATTTAAAAGACTTAGCAAGTAGCATGAACCCTTTGATTTCCGTAAATGGTTGTCATTATTACATCTCTTAAATGGTTGTCAGTGGAATTTATTGTATGTATTCTTTTTAATTACTAAATATGTTGAAGGGTATTTTTGGAACGAAATTTTTTCACGGTGAAGCCTAGTTTTGGCATTATATAGAGGATATATATATATATATATATATATATATATATATATTAGTTATTTCTTGCCAGAATGTGGATCTGGAACTCCCATAGGCAAAAAATTTAGTAGGTAATTGTTACCACCTGCAAGAATAATTGAAAGATATTGGCAATACAAAAACAAAAATACTCTTTTAGCCTAAGCTTCATAAGTCTTCCTCTTTTACTTAACATTTTTGCAATTAAATATGCTTATACAAAAGAATTTTTTTCACATTGTGATATCATTAACTATCAGAAATAGCTTACTTTCCATAACCTGCCCTAGTTTCAAAAGAATAAGCCACCAACAAGGCAATACTAATGATATTTCATCATCATCAAGCCTTCTCCCAGCAGAATAGGTTTGGCTATGGTGCATAAGAAAGCTCCAAAAAGATTTGACAAATTTTTCTGATTGGATGTTGACCTATGTCATCCTATGTGTTTTTATATTTGCAGCACTAAAGATATTTACCATATAAAAAGGGTATAACAATAAATTAGGAAATAAATGTGGGTGGGAAAGAAATATAACGGATGGTAATCTCAGTTATTGCAAGACCACATAGCTTTCAAGATCAAGCATTATTAGGGAATTTAATAAGGTGTAAGAGGTTGGGAAAGGAAAAGCCCACGATAAACTGCATTATGCTTGATCCAAAATCATAGAAGAAGATTCAGGGAGAGGAATAACATTAGCTACTTTTGATGTACATTTTAGTGATACTTAAATTGATAATCTTTTGTATCTTAACTGAACTTGAAGAGAAAGTAGGAGATGGGAAGAAGCTCTCACATAAAATAGTTAGAGACAGTGCTTCTGACAGTTGTTAGGGAATTTACATATTTTTTCTAGAGAAGTAAAGAGGAAGTTTTTGTTGAAGGGTAAGCTTTACATGCATAACTCGAAGGAAAATAACATAAGCTGTTTAGCCTAATTGGCGAATAGCGCAATCTTCACATGTTAGAGCTAAAATCCATAGGATGCACAATAAATTGCAAGTGCTTTTGAGGTGCACCACAGGGAGCTTCATTGCAAGCTTTTGAAACATTGGTTTAGCCTTGTAGATTACAACTATCAGGGCTACCAATATGATCGATATTGCGTTAAATCTAATTTAATATTGTGATTTGTAACAGGTAAGTCAAGCATATTTGATTGGCAACAAAGCTCTTTCAAGGGAACTGAGTGAGAAGGGACAGTTGTACAACCTGCAGATGAAGGCCGCGCTTCAGAAAGCTGGAGAAACAGTTCATCAACAGAGGTTACTTTCAACTTGTCTGTAAATTTACTATACTTTTAATGCGTGCTCCCAGTTATTATCAAGATGTACTTTGGAGTTATTAAGACCAAGCTAATTTTTAATTACAAATATAAAAAGCATATAGCTCAACATATCAAGCGTCCAAGTTGTTGCTGTTGTTCACATGAGTTCTTTTCCCTATTCAGTTTTATCAAAAGAATTCTGACAGTAAAATGCCAGTAGGAGTAATAATAACAGCAACATCTCCTGCAACAAGGAGATGTATTGTAGTATTGATAAAATATGTGATGTTTATTGATTTATTGTGAGAATGTTAAAACTTAACAACGATCTGTGTCACCTTTAATTTTTCCAAGCTTCAGATGAGGGCTAATTCCTTTTGTTGTAACAATGTTTTCTTGAATTCTTCATGCGAACGTTCCTAGTTATACTGGAAATGGTTCACAAATCTGAAAGAGTAAATCATGGTTATATTCTTTCTTTGTGCGCTGAGCAAGGTATTAAATTTGGTTAATAAATAATATAGTAGGATATTTGAAGTGGGGAAGTTCTTTCTGGACTGTTGTTTGACTCTAGAATATCTCTAAATTTGAAAGAAAAATGAGTCACTACAAGGCTCACCATGCTTTATGGATCAGAATGCAGTGAACAAACATTTCCAAATTGAGGCAAGTAAAATGTAAGTGTTGAAAGGATGAGTGAGATAACACAATAGAAGATAAAGAATGTGTGGATTCATGAGAAGTTATCACTGACTTCAGTTGAGGCTAAAAAGATAGCTTCACATGTTGGATGGAGACTGATAGATGCAATGTAGGGCAATTAATTGAATCTTATTTGAATGAGTGGTGAGGATTAGGATAGAACAAAATGAATAATTATTGACACAACTGAAGAAGTATATGGCAGTTGCTAGTGTTACAAAGGCAATGGCTCTTAAGAAAGATGAACGAAAGACAGAGATCCATGTCGCCTAAGACTTGTGATAAAGGTTTTGTTTTTATTGTTGGTATGTTTGATAATATATGTTACCTTATGTGTATCTTATATTGAGCGTGGCAAAGAATAATTGTGTAAGGTGATGTGTAGGCAAGATTTATATCAATATGGATAGAAATGTTTTAAAGGATATAGATTTGGGCATCAATCCTTGAGGTATCTATATTTGGGGAATGAACTTTAGTAACAAGGTAGGTATGTGGTATTATTGTTTATTTGCTATGTTAACTTGCTCTGTTAACGATCATACGGTCTAGAGATTATATTTAATGGAAAAAGATCAGCTACTGAAGTCGTGATACAAGACTTGGGGTTAGTTTGATTCCCATTTCAAATGGCAAACACAAAATGGTGTCTTGCGAGCATTTGACATTTCCCGTTTTCGGCCATTTTTGTATGGTGAAAATGATGCGATGGTAACCGAATGGATTTCTTTACCAATTTGGCTAAGATGGCGGCTGAGATGACTGCTCCATTTCAAATGGAAACCAAACTAGCTCTTCGGGTTTCGGATTGTAAACAGAAGTGGTACAATGGTTTACTAAAGTATATTTCTTCTGAGAGAGGTCGAGGGTTCGAATTCTGTTAGCTTATATTTAATCCGTGATCTATCCGGGGAGTGTGGAGTGGAGCATTTTCATTCTCCTCCAGGTAGCCGGTTAGCTATGATCATGCCCTTGGAGTTTCAAAATATATATATATATATATATATATATATATATATATATATAGTGTTTTAAGTTTATAATGCAAATAATTATAGCAAGCCTTGTATTATAATCATCTTGAAAGTTGAAACTCGGCAAATGTATGGTTTGATACCTATGCATAAGAAAACGGTATTTGATTTCTGGTTCTGATGTGTTTGATGGGGGTACCAAGGTTTTCTATCGGAATCAGTTTCACACCTTTCCTGTGAGTATCTGTATCGGTGGTTTCGGCTGTTTCGAATAGGAGTATCGGGTTCTTCATTTCGGAAAGCCAAAAATGTTATTTCAAGAGGCTAGATTTTTTTTTGATACATTTATACATAATTTTATGTATTACATGTTATTTCTTATTAGTTTTAAATGGAATAATATTACACATATTATTGTTTATTTACTTGTTCTAGTCATAGTGCAACCACAATAAATAGTTTTGTATGGAATAATATTAGTACGGATGAATGTTGTGAATTTATAGATATACAACTTCGACAAATGTTAATTAAGAGTTTATCAATAAAGAATCTTATCGACATACTATAACATTGTCAATCTTCGGCGCAAATGGCTACTGTTTTGTGTTGAGGCTAATCTTCCATTATTCTCTCCTTTCGTTCAACTTTTCTTTTCTGTCGGAACTGACCGGAAAAAGAGCCCCCCGACGTCTGTATCGGTAGTGATCGTTTTCAGTTCTGGATATGCTAAAACGATACGTATTGGCCATATCAGTATCGATTGGATTGCATATTGATATCGGCCGATACCACAAACGATGGTGTAGACAGATCACATGTGATTAATCCTTTTAGTTTATATATTGAAAATGCTTGCCATATATGATTTGATTTCTTGATCTTGGGCAAACTGGTCAATTTTCAAACTCTTTAGATATTGAAATTAATGAAACTTTTAGCAGGTTTTCCTTTCTAATTTGCAATTTATAATTGGAAACGTCTTCTTTCTTAAGCTGCAATCCCCATTTAACTTATTGATGGCTTGCTCTTTCTCTGCTTCCTCAGGAACCAGTTTTCTTCTCAACCCCATGGCTATAGACACGGTGGGCAGGAACGACTAATTGACTTGCAGAATCTCCATGTTAGTGAAGCTTTACATGTGCTAAAGCATGAACTTAGCGTTCTTAGGAATGTTGTTCGAACTTCTGGGCAGCTGCACCAAGCCATGATCCGTGTGGGCACTGACCATAATGCCAAGGGTATCCGTATCCCACAAAGGCTTTCGGTGGCAGTTGAGCAATTTCTCTTGGGGGAGGGCATTCACTACACCCAGCCTCGACTGGGTCTCCTTCATATTGTGATATATTGACACCAACTCTTAAGGTACTGATATCAAAAAGAAAAGGAAAAGAAAGAAGTCAAATCACACTGTAGTTCATGTATTTGTGTATACAAATGAAAGATAAGTAAGATAGGGAAGAGGAAACCAGCACAAGAATCTTCTTAGCAACAGAAAAGCATTGTAATATTTTGTGTAAGAATTCTAACACATCAGTCTGTACATTTCTATTGGCCCCGTTACATTCTTTTAGGAATTTTTTCTCAAAACTGTTTTTACTACATGATTTTTTTGCGTAGGACTTCTGTAGCCTTAGTGCAGGTACAGATGATCTCTGTTTTTCTAGTTTTATTTGATTATATTTAACCACTAGGAATTTCAGATCTTCTTATTGTAGTGGAGTGGATCAATATATTCTCGTTGCATCTTGTTGTTTTCTTCTTTTAATGTTTAAACGAACACGTCACGGGACACGACCAATATCTGATGTAGCTTTGATTCTCAAGTTGAGTTTGATGTGAATGTAAAATCGACTTAGGTTTTAGGATATAATTATGTTCCTACCTCGTGAAAATGTAAAAGAGGTTTATTTATAGTCCTTTCTCGGGAAGCCTAAGTTGCTTTCGTGCTTGTTATGTCCATGATAAAGATGTAATTTTATCAAATATAAATGACTGATCAGCAAGAAAATATTTGGGTGCACCATATAGTGGACTATTCCAAGATTTAGTTGCAAATTCTTTCGGATATTTGATTGCATCCTTAGGCTTGAATGATAACGACATGGAGAGACCACGTGCCTGTCACAGCGGATATTTGAACATGGTCGACAACGTGCATGCGCCCTGGAGAACTATAAATGGGCTCAGACCCGGGTGTTATATCACCAGAAGCCCCCGGTCACTGGTCGGAGTCGAGCAACGACTTCAGCTGATTCCTGGACAATAGTCTGGAGGAGTATACGGCTCCTAAGATTCGGTGAGCTTGTTTGGACTCTCTTCCACAAGATCCAGTCCTAAGTTATAACTTTCTTTATTCTCGAGAGGAAGGAGATTTTGATAGTTAAAGCTTGTCTTAGTTATCTCTACTTACTTTTAATTATTGAACATTTCGACGGTTCATCACAATATCCGGTCATAATACCCCTTGGCTCGACATTAGTGTTGGTATTCTCAGGGGAGGGGAGACTTGTGTTAGGGGACATCTGTTGGGGATGGAGATGTCTTTCACACACAAAGTGGAAAAACAATATTTTGCAATCGAGCTTCTGAAAGCTATGGATTGACAAGTGAGTAAAACAGAACACAAAAGAATTAACGAAATTCGGCAATGTGCCTACGTTCGAACAATTATAATTATTTATTTTCTTTCTCCACTAAGAACAGTGGGATTACAAATTACAAACTCTCTTGGATACACTCAAGAGGCTCACAAACTCTCATACAAAAGTATGAGCACACTTTGGTGAAGAATCACTCGAGGTAGAAGCACCGTCCGGAAGTACACCGCAAGCAAGGAGCACCAAGAGCACCACCACTTCTAGCACCAAGATTACAAGGGAGGATTGACCAAACATCTCCCAAACCATCTCCTTATATAGCCATAAGGGAGTGCACATTCTCAAAGACATTAGACTTTCTCTAAGGTGAATGAACCTTGGGAACATCAAACCCTCTCTCCAATTAAGGGGGGATCACCAAACAATTTCTCCCTTCCCGACTTAAGTGGAAAGTTCCGTCATACCAGCTGCACTTCTACGAAAGATGTGCTTGTCTTTCGGTAAATACTTATTCATCATGTCTGAGCAGTTGTCATTGGTATGGATCTTCTCGATCTGAAGTTGCTTGGATTCCACCACGTTACGAATCCAATGATATCTCACGTCAATATGCTTTGACCTTGAGTGAAAACTCGAATTCTTGCTCAAATGGATAGCACTCTGGCTTGTTGTTCTTGACCACGTTAAGAACATATGCTTGTTGTTCTTGACCCAACTTGTCATAACTGCTACTATATATATATATATATATATATATATATATATATATATATATATATTTTTTTTTTTTTTACCTCTCCAATATATATATATATATATATATATATATATATATATATATATATATATATATATATATATATATATATATATGAACTAATAACTTAGGCTTATGTAAATACTTAACTACAAACTAGCCTCACTCAATTCTAAATTAAAAAGGGGGTCTTGTGCAAATTTTCCCAAAACCCATGGGAGGGGGGGGTGGGAGGTGGGGGGGGGGGGGGGGGGGGGGGGGGAGAAAATCAGCAGCAGGAGATGAGTCGTGACAATACATGGCTTCTCCTCCCTTCATCTCTATTTCCCAGGAAAACCTGGCTAACTCTCCTTCTTCCATACATTTCCAATGAACCCAATTTTTCCTACTTAATTCCCTAAGGAAAACCCATTCCTTCTTCATTCCTCCTTCCTCTCTAAACCAACCTACTGTGTTGTTGCTGCTACCATGGCTACTGTAGCTGCCGCCGCTGCTACTATGCCGTAGCGCCGTCGCCGTCGTTGTCGCCGCTGCCACTGTTGCTACTGCCACTGCTGCTGCCGCTGCTGCCGGATCTGCACACCGCCGGCGCCGACGCCACCGCGGCCGGACGCCGCCACCCCGCACGTCGCCGGACCCGCACGCCGCCAAGCTCTATCTCCTCCAACTTCACGAGTTCTCTCCTCTTCCAAAAGCTAGGTACAACCTCATTTCTTTTCCAAATCTTTTCCTAGACCTAAATTAATTGAATAATTTGATGTTAATTCCTCATAGGAAATTAGGGGGGGGGGGGGGAACTAGGTGCCAAAGAGGGATTTTGAGAGAGCCTTAGATCGCTCAAAACCAAGGCAAGCCCTCACCCTTGCACTTTCTTTTTGTTAAAAGTTAATTTGGGGTCTTATTAAAGGAGTATTTTGGATTTGGAAATAATTAACATTTGTGTATATAATTGAATACATAAGTATATATATATATATATATATATATATATATATATATATATATATATATATATATGCACTTACGTATATCTTGATGCCCTAGGTAGGATACAAATGGGGACACGATAATCATAAATTACATTTGTAATTTCATATATATATATATAAACCTAGACAGATATAGACATGTGTGCGTGTATGTGTTCTTTTTGGTATGTTAGGATATAAGAAATTTTCGTCTATAAGTTTAATGAAATGGCATTGACAACATATAAAAAATAAAATAAAATAAAATAAAATTATATATATATATATATATATATATATATATATATATATATATATATATATATATATATATATATATATAAAGGATACATGAAAAGCGGAGGCTCATTATTAATAGACTTTGTTAGAATTTACCTAACCAGAGAACGTGTCATACTTATACCGTAAGTTAGAGTAACTTTAATTACATAATGTCTAATCGAAATTTGGTTATTTATGGAAGGTTGCGTATAGCACGTGTAAAGAACATGAATAATTTGGCCTTGGACCCTAAAACCCTAATATGTATGCATATAGTAAATTCCTTCATCTATTACATATAAGGAATTTTTGAACTTAAATTGTTTACTGAGAATTATGGATTGTTTGAAAACTTGTGCAGTGTTGGAAGGCAAAAATCGCGCAATAGATAATTAAGCTAACCGTCAAGGTATGATAGAAGCCCTCCTTTACAATTAACTTATAACCTATTGCGTGTGTTCCGGTGTTGAGAGTTGCTCCACCGAAGGGGTCGGCGAGCACGAGAATGCTACGGAGGGTTGCTTCGGGTCGAATTTATAAACTGTTAAAATTTCGGAAGCCGAAATACAAAGGGGACTTTGCCAAAATTTTCAAGAATTTCGGGAGATAACCAATATTTCGATATCCAGAAATATCGCCGATGTCCCAAGACTCTAAATCCTATATATACATAACCTTTGCAACAGACCACCAACGATTATAATTTAATTAGGGGACAACTAGTGAAAGTCTAGGATACGTAGGACACGAACACAAGTCACTCAACAAATCTAACTACCTGACAATCTGCTCTGTGTAAATTAATATCCTTGAAATTGTGTGGATAACTTAATACCTGTACTCTGGATTATATAAAAGTATGTGTCTTGTATCATCCTGGACATACATTTCTTTTATAAACAATGGTTAAAACGATACCAGAGCAAAAACCTGAATACAAGAAAATAGAATAAGGATTGTTTGTAGATTAGGCTAGAAGCATCGGGTGGGAGAGAACAACATAAATAACCACCTACAAAATTCTACCACATAATTTTAATAATATATGGCTGATCAGCAGTTAAAGCTCTTTCGTAAGGCCTTGCCAAGTGAGCGGGTGAGGCTTAGCTCACTTTCCTGTTTAGGCCGGATCATAACCCCGTGTCGTCCTGTTCAAGTCACCTGAATATAACTACACCTACTTCGATTCAAAAACCATCGAATGGGTAAATTCAAGATTTTGCCCAAAAAAAGGGCTAGGCCGGATCATAACCCCGTGCCAACCTGTTCAAGTCACCTGAATATAAGTGCATCTATTACGATTCAAACCATCGGATAGGTGAATTCAATATTTAAGCCCATGAGGGCAGGGCCGGATTCTAAGCACCGTGCCATCAAGTCACAGCCTGATCCTTGATAACGGGATTGTTGGTGGAAAACTAGGTGAAGTGGTTATTTAAGGACTATTCTCCAAATTGCATCATCATTAGAAAATTGTTTGTGTATTGTGGTAGTGATATAGGATTTGTGATGCTTGAATTATTAAACACTATAGGAATATTAAATTAGGAACTATTCATGTTATGAACTCCATACTATACTTACCTTCTTATTTCTCTTTTAACTGTTATTTCTCTTATTCTACTATCATATCTTTTATTTATTTATCGTTCTTGGCCGATGACTTGCTTGTCGTTCTGACGACCTAGTATTGTTCACTAGGTGAAGATGAAGCAAATGAGGAAATGCTACCTCTTTATAACATGAACGAGATCGAGGAATAATCTTCAAGCGACTCCAGGATATAATAGCACTAAGAAGTTTGTAACTGAAACTATGTACCTTAAAGAGAAGTTGTTGTAAAAATTTATCTAGTTGTGTATAAATCAGAATGGTTTGGTTTAGATGTATTGCCTAATTTCTTTAGCATGACTTGCATTTTATTCTAAAAGACTTACAGGCGACAATCGTTGATACGAGTATGGTAGTTTCGTATGGGGCGTAGCCTGGGGATGCAGTTACGTGCCTGACTCACCGTATCTTGGAAAACGGAGCGTGACACAACTCCTGTAGGAATCTTTTCATCTACAGTAGTTCCTTGCATGCTTCTGTAGCTGTGATATATTCTGCTTCTGTAGTCGACAAAGCAACACACTTCTGTAACTTTGACTGCCAAGACACAGCTCCCCCTGAAAGAGTAGCTAAATATCCTGAAGTAGATTTCCTGGAGTCAAAATCTTCAGCCATATCTGTATCTGTGTACCCAATCAACACAGGCTTGCCATTTCCAAAGCACAATCTCATTTTGGAAGTACCTCTGAGGTATCTCAAAATTTACTTCACCGCTTTCGAATGCTCTTTACCCGGATAGGATAAGAATCTGTCGACGACACCAACTGCATGTGCCATGTCAGGTCTGGTTCACACAATCATGTACATAAGACTACCAACAACTGAGGCGTATGGCACCGATGCCATCTCTTCCTTTTCTTTGTTGCTTGTAGGACACTGCCTTGAGCTGAGTAGAAAGTGATTAGCAAGTGGAGTAGCAACTGATTTTGCCTTGTCCATGTAGAACTTTTTCAACACCTTCTCGATATAACGTTCTTGTGATAACCACAACTTCCCATTCCTTCGATCACAGGAGATATGCATACCGAGAATCTGCTTTGCTGGACCTAAGTCCTTCATTGCAAAGGACTTGCTGAGCTCTTTCTTTAATTTGCTTATCTTGTCATTGTCACGACCTACGATCAACATATCATCAACATATAGAAGAAGTATAATCATTTCACCATCAGAGTACCTTTTGACAAACACACAATAATTAGAAGTGGTCCTCTGGAATTCTTGATCGGTCATGAAGAAATCAAACTTCTTATGCCATTGGTGGGGTGCTTGTTTCAGTCCATACAGGCTCTTCTTTAGTCGACAGACTAGATCTTCTTTTTATTTGACTTTGAAACCCTCTGGCTGCTCCATGTAGATTTTTTATTCAATCTCTCCGTGAAGGAATGTAGTCTTCACATCTAGCTGTTCAACTTCTAGATTTAGACTTACAGCCAAGCTGAGCACTACTCTAAAAGGTGTCATCTTCACCACTGGTGAGAAAATCTCTTCATAGTCAACTCCTTGCTTCTGACTAAAATCTTTCACAACTAGCCTCACCTTGTATCTTAGTTGTGACTTATTTTCTTCTGTCTTCAGCTTATACACCAATTTGTTCTTGAGTGCTCTTCTTCCTTTTGGTAATTTTACCAAATCATAAGTGTGGTTCTCATGCAAGGATTTCATCTCATCTTGCATGGCTTCCAGCCACTCCCCCTTTTTCTCGTGTGCCACGACTTCTTGATAGCATTCAAGCTCTCCTGCATCTGTTTGCAATACATATTGTTGTGGATTGTAGAAGCTGTTAGGCTTCGGTTGTCTGTTTGATCTTCTCAGTTGAGGTTCTTCTAGAGCTTGCTCTTCTTGAACATTTTCAGATACAATGTCATCATCATGATTGTCCTCGACATGATCATGGATTTCAGCTTCATTGTTCTCGACCGCATCCCCCCTTTGTACCCGGGATTGAGGAACTGGTTGTAGGTCGATTGGATATTCCCTGGAGCTATCAGCATTTTCTCCCTTATGAATTTCTTCAATAGTTTGATCTTCAAAGAAGACCACATCTCTGCTTCTGACAATCTTTTTATTGACAGGATCCCATAGTTTATAGCCGAACTCTTCATCTCCGTAGCCCAGAAAATGCATTCTTTTGATTTGTCATCAAGCTTGGACCTCTCGTCTTTGGGGATGTGCACGAACGCTCTACACCCAAACACCTTCAAGTAATAGTAGGACACATTTTTCTCTGTCCAGAACTTGTTCGGTACATCACCATTGAATGGAACTGATCGAGACAAGTTGATTAAGTGAACTGTTGTCATCAATGCTTCACCCCAGAAACCCTTTGGCAGCTTGGAGTGAGATAACATGGTTCTGATCCGCTCAACGATCGTTCTGTTCATCCTCCAACACGTTGTGTTAAGGGGTCTTTGGAACCAAACTTTCATGTCTGATACCATTATTCTTGCAATAGATTTTGAAGTCTCCCATGTACTCTCCACCATTGTCAGTACGGATGCACTTCAGAGTCGTACCAGTCTCACGTTCAATGCTGGCATGAAACTGCTTGAACACTTCAAAGACTTGATCTTTGGATTTGATTGCATATGCCCACACCTTACTGGAGTGATCATCAATGAAGGTGACAAAGTATCTTGCACCGCCAAGAGTGTTAGTAGTCATAGGCCCATAAACATCAGAATAAACAACATCCAGTACGTTAGATTTTTTAGTTGCAGCCTTATAATGAAATGAAACTCTATGTTGTTTTCCAGCCAAACAATCAGTGCATGGTTCAAGAGGTGTACCTTTCGATTTTAGTCCGGTCAATACCTCTATTTTGGCTAGAATTTGCAGTCCCTTCTCACTCATATGACCTAGTCGCTTGTGCCATAACCCAATATTTGATCCTGATTGGTCGATTACTGCATTAACATGCTGATTGTTGATCTTAGCATATGTCATATAGAGTGTGTTCTTCTTCTTTCCTCTAGCTAGCACTAGAGAGTCTTTGCTGAGTTTCTATTTGCCTCCACCAAACACATTGGTGTAGCCTTCATCATCTAGCACGCTAGTGGATATCAAGTTGAGACGCATGTCTGGAACATGTCTCACATTCTTGAGAATCAAGGGGCAGCCAATGTTGGTCTCAAGAGCTATTTCTCCTTTTTCCACTATCTTGGAAACTTTTTTATTTTCTATCCTTACATTTTCGAAGTCTCCGTTTGTGTAGAATGTGGAGAATTTCTTTTTGGAAGTAACATGAAATGATGCGCCAAAGTCTACAGTTCAGCATGAATCTTGAGAGGTTAGATTAACAAATCCATCATCACAAATGATGATTATCTCATCGCCTTTTGAAGTAGTGGCGGTTGTGTCTTTGACTTTATTCTTCTTATTTGATTCATTTATTTTCTCTCTTTTTAATTTTTTGTATTCTCTTTTCATATGACCTTAAGGCCACAATGAAAGAATTATCTCCTTTCTTAGTTTGGAAGTGCCTCTGAAATGATCTCTAGGCCTACCTGTAAACCCCCTGATTTTTCAAGATTTTTAAAACTGGATTTTTCGGAATTTTTGGAAAATTTTGCTAATTAAAAACAAGGTATTTTTGGCATTAAATAAAATTAAATGTTTTTTTATATATATTAAAATATTATAAAAATAACATTTTATGGTGTAAAATGAAAAACTGGATTTAGGGTAATTTTCTGGGAATTTATTGGGCCCCGGACCTAATTTATAACACCTAAATACTATTTATTTAATTATTTAACTATTATTTATTTATTATTTATTTATTTATTTATTTAATTATTTAAACCGAAGCCCAAATCCTGCCCAGCCCAACTCTAGGCCCAGCCCAAACCGGCCCGTTGGACTATCGGGTCGGGTCGGGTCGGGTCGGGTTGGTCAGACCCGAACCCGCCCGCCGCCCGACCCGCTGACCGTTACTCCCCCCCACGAAACCCTCTCCCCCGCGTCCGGCGCCGCCGCCCGCGTCTGACGCCGGGTCCGCCGCTCCCCCACGATCCCGCACCCCTCGCCACGACGACCCCCTCCTCCGCCTCACCCGCCGCCTAGCTCGGCCGACCCCCTCGCCCTCTCTCCCTATAAAACCCCTCTCCCCAGCCCCCTCCGGTCACTCCCTCACCGCCGCGCCACCGCCACCCCCGCGAGGCCGCCTAGCCACCCGCAGCTTCCCCGTCCCTCTTCCTTCCTCCAGCCGCGGCGACCCAGCACCCCGCAGCAGCGGCTGCGCCGCCTCCGGCAGCCGCCGGCGTCCCCGACCGCTCCAGCGCTGCCGCCCTAGCCCCGGCCGGCCTCCCCCGCCGCAGTGCCGCCCCGAGCCGCCGGAGCTCCGCACAGAACCCCCAAACCCTAACCCTAGGTCTTGCACGTGTCGGACACGGAAATTCGGTTTTTCGAGCCCCGTTCAGGTACCTGTATCTTTCTCCTCGTAGCTCTGTTTTCGATTCCGTCAGTTGCGACGCGTAGCCTGCATGACCCCCTCGATGCCCGTGCAACCCGCTCGGTGCATCGCGTCTTGTGGCGATCGCGAACCGCGATCCAAAAACAGGAAAAACAACGCCCTGATTCACCCCGGAACTGGGTACGCCCCGCCAAACGGGACGACTTGGTCGCGTGCGGTCTTCACAGATACATGCGCGTCGTTGATACGGACGTGTAGGATTTCACAGAAGTCGATTCGGGCGTGCGTGCACACCGGAATCAACGCGTATCCGCGGACACCGCCCCGTATCCGTCCTTTCTGAATTTTGCTGTAACTTTGTGTACACACGTCGGATCGAAACGAAACTTGTGCCATCGGACTCGTAGCAATACGCTGGTCCTGTGACCCAAGTTTGGTTCGATTCTGAGAACGTTGACGAAATCGCGTGTCGTGGGCCCCACAGGCTCCACTTGACGGGCGATTTTGTGACCGGCTCATCGGAATCCAATTATGGAAGTTCCGTTGGGTTCGTATCATCGTTCCTGACCTGTTGACACTAAGTTGGACAGATTTGGAGACCTTTGATCCTGACACGTTTTTCGGTGCAAAGCGGGCCCCACATGCGGACCCCGTTTTGACCTGAAATGTTATTTTTGTCCTTGTCTCCAAATCGGACTCAAGGACAGGCGTTTCTAGCTGATTGATATTTTCTGGATCTGATGGTGATGTTTATTTCAGCAATCGGAGTACCGCCTGCAATTCCAGCTGAAGTCAGAGCCACAATTGGAGCCGGAACCACAGGCAAGTGTACCTTGCCAAACCCTGCAGCTTGCTATTTATTTTCTTGACTTATTTATACATCAGTGGGCAATTATACTTTGCCAACTCGTAGTAATTCCTGTTATAGTACTTGCCTGAGTTCTTGTGTAAAATATATATAACTTGTTTAACTGTTCAACCCAGGACCGAGTGACTTTACTTAGCGTCCGATTACTAGTCGGGTGCCAACCCCGTACGCGAAGTTGTGTAACGTCACATAGACATGGATATCGAGACCCTATGTATTCTCGTACTTGTCTTATCAAGTACATCATAACCCAGGACACCTGACACTATTCATGAGACAGAGTCTTCCTGAGACATTCATGGTGATTCTGTATAGGATACAGGACTTGACAGAGATATTGTATTAATAGATACTATATGACTTGTTGCATTAGCTATGATCCCGCTTGACATGGACATGAGACGTTATGGTCATGATATGCGTGATTACATTGGGTGGAAAGAGTCACACAGACTACAGGTTGATTTTTATATATTATGCCGGCGTCTTAGTCTCACTACGAGCTAGACAACCACATGATATCACTGCTACCGGCTCTCCGACACAGAGCTTGTTGTAGTTTCATCCTGAGTTCTAGTGTTGCTCTTATCTTGCATATCACTTAGCTGGTTACATAGTTTACCCTATTGTTTATTTATTGCTGCACTGCATTTATTTTGGCATGAGCTTTCTTGTACCTTGCTATGTCCCCTGAGGACCTGGATCCGGATTATGTCTCCAGGTATAGCCGAAGAGATCCATCCAGAGATATACCGTACATGAGCACTTCCAGGAGCTGTACCAGAACCTGAGAACGAGATCGTGCCAGAGGATTTCTCCTGAGCATTGCCTTTATATAGTCAGTTATTTCTGTTTCTATTTCCAGTTCTTTTATTTTCTGTCTATTTGCTTTGATGTATCAGACTGATTCTCGGATTGTTCACCGGGACACTTTTATTGAGATTTTATAGTTATTTTCATTTGTATTATTTCTGGCATTTAATATGTGATTATCTGTTGTGGATGAGATTAGAATAACCTGGGACTTGTAACAATTGTTCTATTTATTGTTAGACTACAGCTTAAGCATGCCCTGATGGATCCATTAAATTGGGTTGTCCATCGGTGCGTGCTGCTGGCCATTGCCACGTGTCCAGTCCCTCGGTATTTTGGGACTGGGGCGTGACACTGCCTTTGGAGTGGTCATGGTTGTGGGATTTTCTTTGATGAGTTCTTCCACGATTCTCAGAAACAAGGGCATCTGACTCTGTTGATATGCCTTGTTCTTTCTGCCTCGCTTCTTCATTCAATAAACTGTCATTCACTAATATTGATGTAAGGACGCCTTGAGGAGCGGAGTTGCTTAAGGAAACCACAAGTGTGTTACAACTATCCGGCAATGAGCTGAGTAGCAAAAGTGCCAATAGCTCTTCCAGCACCAGCTTCATGGTTGAGAGTTGATTTACCAGATCTTGGAAATCACTCAAGTGTTCAGAAACACTTCGACCATTTCTGTATTTCAGGTTCACCAAAAGTCGAATGCATGACGCTTTATTTTGAGGAGTCTCTCGCTTGTACATCGATGCCAATTTCATCAACGTTTGATGAACATCGATTTCTTTGGAAACATGGTGAAAGATGTTTTGGTCGATCCATGGACGAATCTCTCCAATAGCTTTACGATTTAGAATGGTCCAATCTTTGTCAGATTTGTCTTCTGGCTTTTGTCCATTGCAGAGTAATACTTCGTACAGATCCTTGCAATAGAGGATATCTTCCATCCGCGGCCTCCATATGGAATAGTTTGAATATGTGAGCTTGATCATGGTTGGGGAGGTAGAAGATGATTCCGCCATCACGATCAACAAGCTTGTGTGGCTCTGATAACACTTTATTGGGGATGGAGATGTCTTTCACACACAAAGTGCGAAAGCAATATCTTGCAATCGAGCTTTTGAAAGTTATGGATTGACAAGAGAGTAGCAATAACTTGCAATCGAGCTTCTGAAAGCTATAGATTGACAAGTGAGTAAAACAGAACACAAAAGAATTAACGAGGTTCGGCAATGTGCCTACGTCCTCAGACAATTATAATTCTTTACTTTCTTTCTCCACTAAGAATAGTGGGATTACAAATTACAAACTCTCTCTTGGATACACTAAAGAGGCTCACAAACTCTCTTACAAAAGTATGAGCACACTTTGGTGAAGAAGCACTCGAGGTAGAAGCACCGCCCGGAAGAACACCGCAAGCAAGGAGCACCAAGAGCACCACCACTTATAGCACCAAGATTACAAGGGAGGATTGACCAAATATCTCCCAAACCATCTCTTTATATAGCCATAAGGGAATGAACCTTCTCCTCCAAGATTTGTTTCATCCAAGGTTCATTAAGATTGGGAACTCCAAAAGTCATTAGACTTTCTCCAAGGTGAATGAGCCTTGGGAACATCAAACCCTCTCTCCAATTAAGGAGGGATCACCCAACAACATCCAGGGATGGCCCTGGGTTAAGCCTGACAAGCCATTGGGCTTGGGCAACCCCCTTGGCTAGGGCAACCTCCAGGCCCCTAAGTCCACATCTCTCGACCAATAGAGCCTTCGCGGTCCACATCAACTCCTTTATGTCAGTTGAACTACCAATCCACAAGGTCCATGTTTTGAGTTTCCATTGGAAAAGCCTCGAGTAGCTCAAGGAGAGGAACTCGAAATTCGAACTTCACGTCGTCGTTAGAACCGGAGACTTCGACGCCGTTGTTTGGAGTCAAGAGAATGGACAACCAAATTTAGCTTCATCTAGGGCAACCCAACCCAGTGGGCCGGCCCTGGGAACATCATAACTTTTAATTAGATTTTTTATTTTGACTAAATTACAACTTGATGCCCTTAACTTTGATTGGTATAAATTTGATACCCTCAACTTCAAAAATGGCGAAATTAGTACCCCCCGGCTGTCACCACCCCCGCTGCACCCCCCCCCCAACACCCAGTCGCACCCTCCTGTGGCTGCACCACCGCCGCGCCCCCCGGTTGCCCGTGGCGGCGGCTCGCGCGCGACGGAGAGAGTGAGAGAGAGGTGGGGGGGGGGGGGGGGGGGGGGGGGTTGGTGCACGGCAAAGGGAGGGGTTGGAGGGCGTAGCCGTAGAGAGGGGGGGGGTGCAACGGAGTGGGGGGAGAGGAGAGGAGGGATAGTTTCGTCATTTTTAAAATTTAGAGTATCAAGTTGATACCTATCAAAGTTGAACAATTTGAATAGTTAAGGGTATCAAGTTGTAATTTAGCCTTTTATTTTTTACTTCATTCCTTTTTCTTCTCAAATTTGTAAACCTTAATCCATATTTTTTTTTGCTTAGTTTCCTATTAGTTAGTCTTATTTGGGACTATTTCTGAAGCTTCAAACTCTGTTAATAGAGTTTCAAAGCTTCAGAAATGAAACCGTCCAGTTTGGGACGACAAAGGACTCCAAAATTTTGGTTGTCCTGGATATGCACATGACTGACAAAATTTTGATAGTCCTAGAAACATTACAGTTTCATTTGGGACAACGTAGGATTGCCAAAATTTTGACAATCTTAAATTTGTACGAAATTTACAAAAATTTGGCAGAACTAAAATTTTGATAGTCTTATAATGAATTGAGACTGTCAAAATTTTGGTAGTCCTAAAATAAATAATGACTGTTGACAAAAAATTATCATGAAGGCAAACTTTTGAAGATTTTACTTATGCATTGCAAGATGTGGTGCTACAGATTTCCGTCAATTGGCTAAATTTTACTTGGTAAAACCGTAGGTTCTAAATTGTCTGCTTGTAAAACTGTCGGATAATATTTTTTTAATCTAACTGTTGATCAACTGCAGTAATTTGGAGGAACTAATTTTGGACGGACAAGTGATTGTCATTTGCTCTAAGATCATGCAGAAGGAATGATACTCCTTTTGATACAAAAACCAAATGCTCAGCAACAAGATTTCAACAATCTTACAATATGGGGCACAAGCACAAGGAATGACGTATAGAATATGTGACATAACTTGGAACAATCTAATGAATTATATATAAATGGCAATTTTTTTACAATCCATGGTACACTCAAAGGAAACTCAAGTTACACACAAAAGAATAAGATCAAACACCAAGGAAATAAATGCTAAAAAAGAGTATATATCAGATTTGAGAATATCAGGAGGAAAAGAAGAAGCACATGACACACACTTCAGTGGTTCATCCATGTGAACTCTTGCACCATGACCAAATCTTACTAGGAGAGTCGATCGACTATGATTCTTGTGAGATTGTTCCCCTGCTTCATAGTCATATATACTTGTGATAAGAACAAGCCATACCGAAGAAGTGGCCTATTGCCATAAGAATCTGAGCCACTGCAATATCTATTGGCCTTTGGTAACCATGCTCCTTGAACAAAAGAAGCAAACATTTGAATTAGACAGCATGAATTATGGATATGATACTAAAGTGCAAAGTGAGGTTAACACAGTTATCTATTTTATGATTGTTAAAATTTTGGCACTCCTAAAACATAAACTTCTCTGACTTAGGACTGCAAAATTTTTGGAATTCCTAACTGTTAGGAATGTCAAAATATTGGCAGTCTTAAGACAAACTTCTGTCTTAGGACTGCCAAAAGTTTGACTGTCCTGACTATGGTTAGGACTACCAAAGTCTGGTAGTCCTATGTCGTCCCCGATGGGGTTGTGTCAAAATCAAAGGTTTGAAACCACTAAAATTGGGTTCGAAACTTCGGCGAATCATTAATCTAAAAATGTACTAAATGATGCTTAAAAATACGTGAAATAAACATAGCAACAAAGTTTAAAAAAAATCTATAATTGCAAAAAAAAAAAAACATAGAAGAAGAAGATAAATAGAAGGATTTACTTTGATTGGGAAGGAGCCTTGGTATGTGCGATATCCAATTAAGATTGGAAGAGGAAGATGAAGTGAGAAGAAGAAAGTAGGAAAAGACGGTATGGACTGTTAGTGAAGAAAGAGAGTTAGAGAGAAGAGAATATGCATGTTGCCCCCTATCCTATGATGCTTCCTAACAAAAACATATTGTGAAAGTGCATTATTTCATTCCATTGTGCCACTTCCCGTTCCCAAATATACATATTTGGAACGTATTATTTTTTTATTTGTATGTTTAGTATATTGCATGAGTAGACCCATTCTTTGGTTTATCTTGGTTCATGATTTAATTGTTGGGTTGATTTAATCATGAGTTCACCATGATTTAAATCTCAAACCCTCCATGTGTCACGACCCGATTCCGTAGAATCGTTGAGGCGTCCCCCGAATCGTGACCGCCGTGCGGGCCTGGGATTGCGCCCGCACAAGGCTTTAATGATTTGCATAGCAAGCACATATTCAGAGTACGCAGATAAATTGAAACACAGATTTGAAATATGAAAAAGTTCTCTTTATTGATAATGAACATCTATTACAAACTCCTGAACGAGTTAGCTAATTTGCCGCACGGGCTTACTGTCACGACCCGCACCCGGAAATTCGGGCACGAGTGCGTGGTTACGTCCAGCCTACGCCGCAGAGTCGGCGGTAGTACGCTGTCTAGGTCAAATCCATATTTACTAAACTAGCTCATTCACAATTAACATAGGCAAGATAATAATGAGAACAGAAACTTAAGATTTGCAATTGAAATAAATGTGACAACAGATTCAAATGTTTAGTACAGAAAATCAGAATGAAATCGGGGACAAACCCGATTAATAGGATAAGAAACAGAAATAAAAGATAGCTACTACTAGCTACTCTGCAGCAGGGGTCTCCTGGGTGGGTTCTGGCTCCTCATAGGTATCATCAGTACCCTCATAGGGACCATAATAAGTAGGGGCAAGGTCCTCATCATCGCCTAAATCAACAGATCCAGTCAGGAAAGGAGCAAAGTACACAGTGCACAACAAGGTTAAACTAAATATTTATGACAATTAAATATTGAATATCAGGTTGAGAAACTGCATAACAGAACATCATTATCTCAAAGTTAAAGCTGTAAACAGGGATATGAGAAAGCAGAAATAAATGAGACAGGAAATAAAACTACAACAGTCAGCAAGATATATGTAACAAGACCAGAAACTATCTGTGTGAACTTGTGTTTGTTTTTAGAATACATAGTTGGCATGTAGGAGTTTATAAGGCTAATCCGGCCGTCATGAACGGCTATTAAACAGGGAAAATCGAGATCCGGCTGAGGTACAGTCGCGTACCAACAGCTATTAAACATGACAAGGGGAAGGATAAACTACATGCCTTCTAGTATTCTCCCACCCGACATGAAAAACAAGATAGGAACTTCAATATTCAAGATATGGAAATCCAGCATTTCTAACACTAGGTGCAATCATCAAGGGTACTAGTAAAGCAGGGAATTAATTATCACAATATAAAGATTTAACTTGAAGTGCAGGTACTTGCCTGTTGTTTGGATCTGATTAATATTGGCTCTCGGGAAAAAATTCCAGAGATGAGTCCAATAGCTGAAATAGACATTACCATCACGCTCAGAAGATGTCAAATAGCTAGAAACGCCTGTCCTTGGGTCCAATTTGGAGACAAGGGCAAAAACGGCAGTTTCGGGTCAAAACGGGGTTCGCCGGTGGGCCCGCTTTGCACCGAAAAACGTGTCCGGGTCAAAAGTTTTCAAATTCACCAAACTTAGTGTCAACGGTCAGGAACGCTGATACGGACCCAACGGAACTTCCAGATTTGGATTTCGATGAGCCGAACACAAAATCGCCCGTCGAGCGGGGCCTGTGGGGCCCACGACACGCGATTTCGTCAACGTTCTCAGAATCGAACCAAACTTGACCCACAGGACCAGCGCATCGCTACAAGTCCGATGGCGCAAGTTTCGTCTCGATCTGACGAGTGTACAAGAATTTAGGACGAATTGCAGAAAAGTCGGATACGGGGCGATGTCCGCGGATACGCGTTGATTTCGGTGTGCACGCACACCCGAATCAGCTTCCACAAAATCTCACACGTCCGTATCGACGACGCGCACGTATCTGTGAAGACCGCACGCGACCAAGTCGTCCCGTTTGGCGGGGCGCACTCAGTTCCGGGGTGAAACAGGGTCTGGTTTTTCCTGTTTTTGGATCGCGGTGTGCGATCACCACAGGACCCGATTTCGGCTAATCGATAATCGTCCCCCGGGCGTGATGCCGTGCACGCGTAGGGCGCGCGTGCACAAGGCCTTAGGCATAAGGATATTCTTTAGAACAATGCAACAGAGTAGACATATAAGATAACACAAGGTTGAGGCATAGAAAAGTTTCTCTTTTATTTATAATGAACATCTTTTTACATCGCTTGACTCAAAAGTATAAAATGCCCCACGGGCTTACAAACTTGGACGCAAAATGAGATAGCCGATCCATACATTATGTCCCTTTACATAGATTTAAAAACTCAAAACCACCTTGGGTGCGAGTAAGCACCATCGCCTTAGCGATATTCAGCAACGGAGAGAGAGTGAAAGGCTTCTAGCTTGAGCCTCCAAAAGTCTTGGCCACGAACCGCCAAGAATCCCAAAAGTCCGGAGAGAACTTCAGCTCCTCGCCGCGTTGCCTTGCGCCGGGGAACCTGCTACAACGAGGGTCAGTACTTCGAAAAGTACTGGTGAAGGCTAGCTGCTCAACTTTACCAAGCTCATGAGATGAGTTCTAATGAGTATGCTACAATTATGTGCTCAGGTGGGTTTCTATTCTTGCCTAGTTCAGATTTCATTTAGCAGGTATGCAAGAACAAAATAACATAACTCCACATGCCACCGTTCGGTGACTTTACCTGTACCGCCTGAACCACCTGTACAACTTACCATAGCCTTCCCTGTCATGAAGACATAGTTAGTCTGCACAGTTTAAATATACACAATATCTTTCTTTGTTGTTTAGGAGCCATCATGGGTTTAGTCTGGGCTGGCGGCGACGCTTGCAGCGCGGGTAGCTAGCCCCGCTACAATTCCCCGCTCCCACGACTAAGAAAGTAGATTCCGCCCGGGTCGAAACGGCCCGGTGCCCCGGTAACCGTTCGCAGGAACCTGGATCCCTTGTGCACAAGAATTCCCATGACCATTTCTATGAACTGAACTTCATAGATTTACTTACTAGCGATTTAAAGAACATCATGTACGAAACTGCTTTACTGTACTATCACAATCAACCAACAGTTATATGAAATAACATGCAACAGTTTATAGAAGAACACCTTGAACTTATAAAAGAGCACTTTGAACTATCAATAAATACCAACCCATTAAACATCCAACGAACATGCATGCATCAATGAATTTATGCAAGGTTTTGTATGACAGCAATGGGTGTTCCAAGCCTACTTCTTATCTTATCTTGTTATCCAACTTATTACTTAAGTGGTGTCGTTTGATTGAATGCACAACTGAGTCAATTTTATTATGAACGGAGCCCTTGGAAAGAAGGTGCTTATCGAAATAGAGCCACTCACAAGTTTGGTTGAATAGGCAGAAGAAGTAGAGATCTCTAAGACTCCGCTCGCGCGTCGTCTACACGATCACCTGCACGCACCAACGGATGATCAATACCTCCTGCTTCGGTCTCCAAGGCTCGATACGAAATGCGAAATCCTAAGAACGAAAGCAGTGAAATCCATCGAAACCGTTCAAGAAAACGCAAGTCCTAAAACCAACAAGTACGCAACCAAACGGCAATCGAAAACGGGCAAGGAAAACCAACACAACGGAAAGGCCTCTCTCTACTCTGCCGTCGAGTCCTTCCTTGAGGCACGATCCATTGATTATGGGACCTGATTCCGAAGAAACCAATCCATAACGAGGAAAGGATCTTGATTCAATCTGTCCCGTTCGGACGGTACCAAGCATATCTTAGCCGCGCTCCCCGGATAGGGGGAACGGGACGAACGGGACGTTACATCATAACCATCTAATAGGAAGTTTCGTCCCGAAACTTAAGAATAGAACCTACCACTAAGGAATAATGAGGGAAATTTTCCCCTCATATTAGATTCAAATTCCCAGGTCGACTCCTCGACCGAGTGGTTTCGTCACAGTACGCGCACTAGCGAGACGTTCGGTTCCGCAACTGCTTCTTTTTGCGATCCAAAATTTGGACAGGCTCCGCCGCGTACGACAAGTCCGCTTGCAGATTCAACTGACCCAAGTCGACTACGCAACTAGCAAGTAAGATTTCCATGTTCTATACGATAATAAGGCGGGGTTATCCCCCCCGCTATGTGCGTTCATCTCTTTTATTGGCATGCAAAGGTTATCTCCTGTAAACTAGCACGTAACATTCATTTTCTTAGTGTGCAGCTAAGTAGAGACAGGTTCACCGGGGTCACCCACCTTAGCGATGTATCGCATCGGTCGAGCTAGACTCCGGACGCGCTTCTGATAGCCTAAGTCTGACTCCATTAAAGATCCCAGCATGGAAGCTTTTGCATCGAACGAGCCATCTCGCTAAGCAAGGCGGCTGAATAGCTACACTTGTGCCGTTTGAATCGGCCCTCCGGGTTGAGCGGAGTGGGTTGTTACACCATATACCACTCAGAACAAGTTCCGTCCTCGAGACTTCCTGAGCGCAACTCGTGCTATCACATAACTTCTAAACTTTCCTATACATCTCGTCTTATCCTTCAAGGACTGTCTCAATACTACAATCCTCTATTTTCTCACCATGCGTCACGCCAATGTTGGCCAGTTCTCATCGAACGACTCTATCGTTCAATGCTATCGAGTTATACTCAACTCGATCGTCGCACTTCCGTCTCAAAATCTACTGCACCTAGCGCAGGGCGGTATTACCCAAGCACATGGTATTCTTTAACTCAACGGGCACTTACGACTCATAATTGGGTGGACTTGCCCAACAAGTTATGTTATCACCATAGGAACCCAACACATCTGAGCCTATTACTTGACGTCGCCTATCGAAACCCGTCGTTACGCCTAACCCAAAAGCTCGAATCTCGACAATTTTCCAATCTCGTTTTTGCATCAAATCTCTCTGAGTCACCGTCCAATCTCACTAAATAAATCCGCACCCAATCACCAACGTTTTCTGACTCAGTCTATATTGCGCCTTAGCGCAGAGCTAAATTGCTTACCTGGGGTACGCTCAAGTCCTTCGCACCTTTGGCTCAATCGAACTTAACTTCCTATTCGTTTTTACTCGTTCCGTTCGCCAGAGTGCTTAATCATTTTATCCGAATGATCTATTCGTTCAACTATTGCATCCCCAAACTCAGTCTCGTACTGCGCCTTAGCGCAGAACTATCCCGGTAGCACGAGGAACGATACAATCTTTCCTCTATGAAAATTTAGGTTGAGGCTAAATCATTTCAGTTGCCATACTCATCCATGCGAATCCGAATATTTTCCTTTGCAGCTGCATCCGAGTTATGCATATCGCTAAGTCTGGATCGTACCCATATTCAAGGCGTCCCCCAAATATGTGTATTCCAACCAAGCTCAGTGACAGCTAAGTCTGACAAGCTACTCGTGAAATCCTTTCGAAACACGGATCGTCCTGCGATTTTGAATGACCGAACTCTTGTTTGATCTAGCTATCGTCTTATCCTTTACCGTCGCGTAGCCTATCCAACCAAATCAATTATCACCCGAGTCCTATCTTGCATTACGTTTGTTTCAACGCGAACGTTGCTAGTGTATATTCCCAATTCCAAATTCTAACTCTAAGTCTTGTTGCCCCAGTTCTATCATTCTTCCTGAATGATACTCTGAAGTCAGCCACTCCAGTTTAACTCAAGGCATAGGGTCGTCTGCCTAGTCACTAGGCCAGCACACACAGTCATAGGTACAACTCAAGTTTGCAACTCATCGCACAACCGTGTTGCACAACGCTCGCCCCCAAACACCCTAAGGTCAAACCATTGTTCCTTTACACGGGTATTCTACCCAAGCTCGTTTCACTCAGATTTCTAAACATCGAGCACAGATCACCCTATCACACCAACACGCTCGTTCAACCGAACCCATGATACGCCCACGTTTCAGGGCTAACCTATCGATTCGCACACACTATCTCTTTTATCATGTTTGATAGAATTCCCCAATCCATCTCTTTCTACACCTGTATCATCAAGCCACATTTCCATTATAGGCCATCGATGTATATCATGAACTCTAAGTCGTCCAGCACGATCTACATATCCGTTCATGAAAACGTCCAACATCTCTTACTTTATGTTTCTAGACTAACTCCTCAAGAAAAATCCTTAGACTCATTTTCTTAGTCTACTCTTAGCATTCCTCAAACAACTAAGATCAATTTCCAAACCCAAGTCTATCCCATTGATACGTTCCATTCTTTGAGTTCATTTTTGGAATAATCACCGAACCTGTTCTCTTGAGTTTGCTTATCCCTACCGTACGTGAAATCACCACGCCGACGCTCCCGCAGGATAATCGTTCTCGCTGGGACAGATTTTGAATGTTATCTTTCTGAACTTGATTTCAAGATCGTTCTTCCAAACTCCAAGCCAAATGTATTACCGCTTAACTCAATCCATCAAAATCATAATTTTTACTAACTTGCATCAATCCATACTATTTTTCAACCATTGTTATGGTCTAAATCTCCCAAAATTTGAAATCGTCGCATTCATACTCAAACCGAATTTTATCGAGCGATATCCTACTCAAATCAAAATTTTCCATGCACGCTATCATTCGTTCACTCCATTATTTCTAATTGCACTTACTTCGATCGCATCTCAGATTATTCAATCTCGACTCAAGTTTATAATTCGCTTGTTTCAACTCAAACTCGCTCGTACAATCCTCTAGGTCTTTTCCGACCATGATATCGATTCCAATTGCCCTGAATTTCTATTCGTTGTAAGCCTTATCCCTTATTCAACTCATTGTAACTCGTTCGAACTAAACATTGCATGCTTTCTCCGAGTTCGTTTACTTGCTAGGCACTGTTTATTTATACTAAGGCTTTACCCAATCTCGTCGTTTGTCGCTAGACTCGCTTAACTCTCCGAATCCACGACTTCGTTCAAGGATTTCTAAGCCAACAAATACACCACTCAGGGTTCGAGTTATACTCCCTGAATCTTTACAACTCATTATATCCACAAATTGCATAATCGAACAGGGGACTTATCGCATACACTACTCAGGAATTGAGTCGTCCTAATAACTCCTGATTCGCGTTCGCATCCTTCACTCGTATGCCCAATTCGTTCCTTAGAACTCCAACACAGTCCCTATTTATCGCCTTAGCGATCTTAGACTCGTACACACCTATATTCATAGTCCTCTATACAGACTATGCTTCAAATCATAACTTATCGCTATGAATAACCGTCCAACTATTTTCGAAAATTCCCTACACGATTCCCGTTACTCGCCTTAGCGGCAATCCGATAACGTCTCTATCGATTTCCCTCCAAGTCAACTTTATTCTCATCCCAACAATACCCAAATCTCGCTGCAACTCACTATCACCAAGGGTCTTGGTGCATAATACTTAACACAATTTGGCCAAAAGGCCATGTGCATAGACCACTGTCTGAACGATATTCTTATCTCGCACTCTACTCGTTTGGTGTTTTCATATAGACATATAACTTGCCGATTATAACACGAGTCTCCTCTCACAACATCCTCTATGAGTTGGGACAAAAGCCCTCACATCATAATCCCGTCCAAGCAAATCGTATAATTCCCACGCACTTTTCAAAAATATTTAGACTTATTGTATGGAACGCATCTCATTTTGGCCAAGCGAATTCAAGGGTCTACTCGGGAGGAACAAGGTCCTCTTTAGAAACTTTCTTTATGAGATCAAAGGATCTGAAGCATGCTCTGATACCAATATGTCACGCCCCGATTTCGGCTAATCGATAATCGTCCCCCGGGCGTGATGCCGTGCACGCGTAGGGCGCGCGTGCACAAGGCCTTAGGCATAAGGATATTCTTTAGAACAATGCAACAGAGTAGACATATAAGATAACACAAGGTTGAGGCATAGAAAAGTTTCTCTTTTATTTATAATGAACATCTTTTTACATCGCTTGACTCAAAAGTATAAAATGCCCCACGGGCTTACAAACTTGGACGCAAAATGAGATAGCCGATCCATACATTATGTCCCTTTACATAGATTCAAAAACTCAAAACCACCTTGGGTGCGAGTAAGCACCATCGCCTTAGCGATATTCAGCAACGGAGAGAGAGTGAAAGGCTTCTAGCTTGAGCCTCCAAAAGTCTTGGCCACGAACCGCCAAGAATCCCAAAAGTCCGGAGAGAACTTCAGCTCCTCGCCGCGTTGCCTTGCGCCGGAGAACCTGCTACAACGACGGTCAGTACTTCGAAAAGTACTGGTGAAGGCTAGCTGCTCAACTTTACCAAGCTCATGAGATGAGTTCTAATGAGTATGCTACAATTATGTGCTCAGGTGGGTTTCTATTCTTGCCTAGTTCAGATTTCATTTAGCAGGTATGCAAGAACAAAATAACATAACTCCATATGCCACCGTTCGGTGACTTTACCTGTACCGCCTGAACCACCTGTACAACTTACCATAGCCTTCCCTGTCATGAAGACATAGTTAGTCTGCACAGTTTAAATATACACAACATCTTTCTTTGTTGTTTAGGAGCCATCATGGGTTTAGTCTGGGCTGGCGGCGACGCTTGCAGCGCGGGTAGCTAGCCCCGCTACAATTCCCCGCTCCCACGACTAAGAAAGTAGATTCCGCCCGGGTCAAAATGGCCCGGTGCCCCGGTAACCGTTCGCAGGAACCTGGATCCCTTGTGCACAAGAATTCCCATGACCATTTCTATGAACTGAACTTCATAGATTTACTTACTAGCGATTTAAAGAACATCATGTACGAAACTGCTTTACTGTACTATCACAATCAACCAACAGTTATATGAAATAACATGCAACAGTTTATAGAAGAACACCTTGAACTTATAAAAGAGCACTTTGAACTATCAATAAATACCAACCCATTAAACATCCAACGAACATGCATGCATCAATGAATTTATGCAAGATTTTGTATGACAGCAATGGGTGTTCCAAGCCTACTTCTTATCTTATCTTGTTATCCAACTTATTACTTAAGTGGTGTCGTTTGATTGAATGCACAACTGAGTCAATTTTATTATGAACGGAGCCCTTGGAAAGAAGGTGCTTATCGAAATAGAGCCACTCACAAGTTTGGTTGAATAGGCAGAAGAAGTAGAGATCTCTAAGACTCCGCTCGCGCGTCGTCTACACGATCACCTGCACGCACCAACGGATGATCAATACCTCCTGCTTCGGTCTCCAAGGCTCGATACGAAATGCGAAATCCTAAGAACGAAAGCAATGAAATCCATCGAAACCGTTCAAGAAAACGCAAGTCCTAAAACCAACAAGTACGCAACCAAACGGCAATCGAAAACGGGCAAGGAAAACCAACACAACGGAAAGGCCTCTCTCTACTCTGCCGTCGAGTCCTTCCTTGAGGCACGATCCATTGATTATGGGACCTGATTCCGAAGAAACCAATCCATAACGAGGAAAGGATCTTGATTCAATCTGTCCCGTTCGGACGGTACCAAGCATATCTTAGCCGCGCTCCCCGGATAGGGGGAACGGGACGAACGGGGCGTTACAGCTGAGCCGCAGTAGAGGCAGGCACCTAGCCTCTTCCTGCAGACTTGCCAAGTATGACCTGGTTTTTGGCAAAAGTTACAAGCAGCAGCTTGTTGGTTCTGTCCCTGAGCCTGGTGTTGGGGTGCTGGAGCTCGAGGGAGAGGACGCTGAGTTTGCTGCGGGGCCCTCTGCTATTGTTGTTGTTGTTGAAAAGGGCGTTTGTTGGGTCCCGCATATCCGGTATCTCTTTCTCGTTTCAGTTTATGCCCCATATCTCTCTCAACGCCTTGTGCCACGCTCAGGATTTCTTCATAGGTGCGAGCTCGGCTGGTGGTGACAGCAAGGCGAATATCCGGAGACAGTCCTTTCTTGAATCTACGGGCCCTGTCCTCCGGGGTACGAACCATGTACTCCGCAAAGTGGCTTAACCTGCTAAATTCAGCAGTATATTCATCAACAGACAGGTTACCTTGTTCCAGTCTCTCGAATTGGCTTTCGAGAGCTTCCCGAGCCACTTCGGGGTAGAATTTCTCCTTGAATAGCCTCTTGAAGTCCTCCCAGGTGAGGTCAGGAGCAGATAGTTGGGGTTCATCTCTGAACCAGGTTCGAGCAATGACGAACAGTTGCAGGCTTGCGGATTCCACTTTGAGATCATCAGGAACCCGAGCAGTCTTCAGGAGTCTCTCGACATTCTCTATCCACTCATCGGCATAGAGAATGCCCTCAGTTCCGTAGAATTCCAGGGGTCTAAGATTTTTGAAGTCTTTGGCACTCCCTTGCCTCTTGAGTGACGACTCCTGGGACTTAAGAGCTTCTGAGAGGCTGGTCCACAGAAGTGCAGTCTGTTCTTTCTGGGATTCCACCAATCCCTGGAACACTCCAAGTAGCTGTGCCCCATCCAGAGTAACTGTCGGAACAGATGGAGGCGGCAGGAGTGCAAGAGTCTCGGGCACATTCTGCTCAGCTGGTTCTGATGTGCCTCCTACTGTGTTTCTGGTCTGGACCATTCTGAAAGATTAAGGGATAGGAAGATCAGAATAGAATACTTGGAAATCAAAGGCGATAGGAAAATTGAGCAGAAATGATATCAAGAGTTGAAATAAGGACCCTATACTGTGAATGAGCTTTTCCTAGAATCCTCAATCTTATTCCATACCCTGTCCTAGGGTATTACCCTATTTTAGGATAGGACCTGCATGGGCCACCATAAAAACGTGTCACGACCCGCACCCGAAAATTCGGGCACGAGTGCGTGGTTACGTCCAGCCTACGCCGCAGAGTCGGCGGTAGTACGCTGTCTAGGTCAAATCCATATTTACTAAACTAGCTCATTCACAATTAACATAGGCAAGATAATAATGAGAACAGAAACTTAAGATTTGCAATTGAAATAAATGTGATAACAGATTCAAATGTTTAGTACAGAAAATCAGAATGAAATCGGGGACAAACCCGATTAATAGGATAAGAAACAGAAATAAAAGATAGCTACTACTAGCTACTCTGCAGCAGGGGTCTCCTGGGTGGGTTCTGGCTCCTCATAGGTATCATCAGTACCCTCATAGGGACCATAATAAGTAGGGGCAAGGTCCTCATCATCGCCTAAATCAACAGATCCAGTCAGGAAAGGAGCAAAGTACACAGTGCACAATAAGGTTAAACTAAATATTTATGACAATTAAATATTGAATATCAGGTTGAGAAACTGCATAACAGAACATCATTATCTCAAAGTTAAAGCTATAAACAGGGATATGAGAAAGCAGAAATAAATGAGACAGGAAATGAAACTACAACAGTCAGCAAGATATATGTAACAAGACCAGAAACTATCTGTGTGAACTTGTGTTTGTTTTTAGAATACATAGTTGGCATGTAGGGGTTTATAAGGCTAATCCGTCCGTCATGAACGGCTATTAAATAGGGAAAATCGAGATCCGGCTGAGGTACAGTCGCGTATCAACAGCTACAGCTATTAAACATGATAAGGGGAAGGGTAAACTACATGCCTTCTAGTATTCTCCCACCCGACATGAAAAACAAGACAGGAACTTCAATATTCAAGACATGAAAATCCAGCATTTCTAACACTAGGTGCAATCATCAAGGGTACTAGTAAATCAGGGAATTAATTATCACAATATAAAGATTTAACTTGAAGTGCAGGTACTTGCCTGTTGTTTGGATCTGATTAATATTGGCTCTCGGGAAAAAATTCTAGAGATGAGTCCAATAGCTGAAATAGACATTACCATCACGCTCAGAAGATGTCAAATAGCTAAAAACGCCTGTCCTTGGATCCAATTTGGAGACAAGGACAAAAACGGCAGTTTCGGATCAAAACGGGGTTCGCCGGTAGGCCCGCTTTGCACCGAAAAACGTGTCCGGGTCAAAAGTCTCCAAATTCACCAAACTTAGTGTCAACGGTCAAGAACGCTGATACGAACCCAACGGAACTTCCAGATTTGGATTCCGATGAGCCGAACACAAAATCGCCCGTCGAGCGGGGCCTGTGGGGCCCACGACACACGATTTCGTCAACGTTCTCAGAATCGAACCAAACTTGACCCACAGGACCAACGTATCGCTACGAGTCTGATGGCGCAAGTTTCGTCTCGATCTGACGAGTGTACAAGAAGTTAGGACGAATTGCAGAAAAGTCGGATATGGGACGATGTCCGCGGATACGCGTTGATTCCGGTGTGCACGCACACCCGAATCAGCTTCCACGAAATCTCACACGTCCGTATCGACGACGCGCACGTATCTGTGAAGACCGCACGCGACCAAGTCGTCCCGTTTGGCGGGGCGCACTCAGTTCCGGGGTGAAACAGGGTCTGGTTTTTCCTGTTTTTGGATCGCGGTGTGCGATCACCACAGGACGCGATGCCCCGAACAGTTTGTCCGGACACCGAGAGGGTCATACAGGCTTCCCAACGCAATTTACGGAATTGAAAACGGGGCTACGAACAAAAAGTTACACGCACCTGAAGGGGACCCGAAAATCAGGGTCGAGTCGTGTCCGACTCGTGTCGGACACGAAAACTGAACTAGGGTTAGGGTTAGGGCTTGGACACTGCTGGCCGGCGGCGAGGACGGCGGAGACGCGCCGGAGAGAGGCTGGGACGGCTCGCCGGGGGGCTGGAGAGCTGGCCGGTGGTCGGCGGCTCGAGGCGGCGGCGGCCGGAGCTGCTGGCGGCGAGGGGCGCTCGAGGGGAGGGCAGCTGCTGCTGCTGGAGGTCGAGGGGGTGGCGCCGGAGAGGGGCAGTGGAGGAGAGGGCTGGGGCGAGGCGAAGGCGGCGGCGCTAGGCGGTGGTCGGAGGAGGAGCAGTGGAGGAGGCTGCCGGCGTTAGGGTTAGGGTGGCTGGAGGAGGAAGAAGAAGAGGGGGGCGGTGTTTATAAAGGAGGAGGAGGGCGGTTGCAGGGCCGGGCAAGGCGGGGAAGAGGGGAGGTGGCCGCGGGGGACGCGGCGCTGCGCGCGGAGGGCGGCGGAGGAGTCGGGGCGACGTGGGGCTGGGTCGTGGGTGCGGGTCGGGCTGGCGGCGGGTCGGGTTCGGGTGAGCCCGACCCGACCCGTTAAGGTTTGGGTCTGCGCCGCGGCCCAATGGGCCAGGGTGCGGGCTGGGCTGATAAAATAAAATAATAATAATAATAATAATAATAATAATAATAATAATAATAATAATAATAATAATAATAATTAAATAATAAATAAATAGTTAATTAATTAATAAAATTGTTTTTAGGCATTTAAAAATAGGTCTGAGGCCCAGAAAAATCCAGAAAAATTACCCTAAGTCTAGTTTTTCATTTTACACCCAAAAATATTATTTTTATGATATTTTAATATTATTTATTAACAATTAAAAATTATTTAATAATTAAGAACTTTGATTTTAATTTCAGAAAATTCCCAGAAAATTCCAGAAAATTAGGAAAAATCCAAGATTTAATAATTTGAAAATTCAGGGGGTTTACACTTACAAAAGAGTTGACTCAAAATGAGATAGCAGTCATGTACATTACATCCCTTTATAAACTTCAAAATGATAAAGACCTCCGGGCTGGAGGACGGCTTTGCCACGAAGCTGCATTGTGTATGGAAAGTTGCAAGCTTCTTCTTTAAGTACTTCAAAAGCGGCGCGATCAGGATGCGCCTACAGCTGGACTGGATCGGGAAGACGACTTCGGCTCCTCGCTCGGTTCGCCTTGGTGCGGAGAACCTGTTTCAACGAGGGTCAGCATGTCGAAACATACTGGTGAAGGCGAGCTAACCTGACTATACCAATCAACACGTTGTTTTAATGAAGCATGCATGTTTTGTGGGTTTCTATCTTGCCTTAGTTCATTTACAAGTAAGAAGCATATAGAATTTTACTGAAATGAACGTGCCACCGTTCGGTGGAATTTACCTGACCGTCTGAATCACCTGCATAATACTTACCATGCCTTCCCTGCCACGAAGACACAAGTTAGTTTGCAACAGGTTTAAATATACAATAGATCACTGGCGTATGCCAATAAGGACACTAGTCATAGACGAGAATAGTTTGCAGCGAAAGTACAGTGGGTGCTACAAGCCATTCCGTCCAGTACAGTTGACTATACAGTAGAGTTCCATCCGGACCGGATCGGTGCCAGTGTCCCAGCGACCGTCCGCAGGAACCAGTTACCTTGTGCACAAGTTGTCCGTGATCGAACAGTATGTTTACTAAGTTAACAGTTCATGCAGTTGAGGCAACAAGAGTACGGGACAGTCAGTATTGCATGATTCATTTAACATAGCCTCCTTGAACAGTTTAGCGCATACAATGTGTTCCATCCTTAGCACGATTCATAGAACAGTTATAAACGAACTAGCATACAGTATGATAACAGTTCACAGTTTGGTTGACAAGCAATACAATCCAAGTCTATTCCCTTTTAATCTTGGTTTCTTTTATTATTACTTGGTATCGTTTGATCGGGGCAAATAAGAATGCAAGATTTTAGGGTGTGAAGCTTGGAAGCAAGGCTAGCTAATCGGGTTGGTAGCCACTCACTTAGATTGTCGGAAGGGAGAAGGAAAGAGGCGCTTCACGACTCCGCTCGCAAGCCGCCTACTGCTCGTTCACCTGCATTATGAACAGCTCGATCAATACCTCTTCCACTTTTCCAATCTCAGAATTGAAGTGCAGTTCAATGAACGAAAACAATGAAAACCATCGAAACCGTTCAAGGAAAACAAGCAAATCCCAAAACCAACTCAAAGCACGAAAGCAACAAGCGACATCGAAAATCGAGGCAATAAAAGATAGCAGCGGAGAGGTCCCTCCTGACTCTGCCGCTAAGTCGATCCCGGGGGCACGGTCCACTGAATATGGGAATCGATTCCGAAGAAACAAATCCATAACGAGGACGAGTTCTTAATTCAATCTATCCCGATCGAACGATACCGTATTGTGTTTCTTAGCCGCGCTCTCCGCACCGGAAGAACGGGGCGCTACACCATGTATATAAACCAAACCTCTTTCTCTCTCTTCATTTCTTCATTTTTTTCTCTTTCTTAAGTTTTCTTCCTCCAAGTCTTACGCAAGTACACCTTGCATGAGAAATTGAGAAATCCTCCATATTATTGGCTCATTATGTTTGTTGTGTGTTTCTAAGCTTTTTTAATACTTTGAGTTTTCGATTTTGATGGATGAATTTGAGTAGATCTACAATTAAATTTTAGGTATTCCATGGGTGCCATGTGTTTTTCGTGGTTTTGATCTATTAAAACATGGTATTTTAGAAAAAAAAAAAAATAGTTTTTGGGGTTGATGGGGCACTTCATTTCGAGCATCTTAGCTTTTGGTTCACTTGATTCGGGGTTAAAATAAAAAATTTATGAAGAAAACAAATTTTGATTTTTGGAGTTTTCGTCATGGCTGAACTTGCTGTTGGAGAAGACGAAGTTTTCATGCGGCCAGCGAACTATGCGACTGAGAGTGCTATGCATCCTGAGAGAGCTATGCGGCCTGAGCTTTTTTCTGCATACTGACAGCATGTGCCCATTTTGTTGGATGCATGACTGCTTATTTACACAGGTGTCCTTGAAATCCTTGTGTTTACACTCGTTGAACGAATGATGAATTCGCTAAGTCCAAGAGACATACATGCGGTCGAGTGACCTATGCGGCAAGCAGAGTATGCAGCCACCTTCCTTGGACGCATGACTCTGAGCCATTGGCACATATTTCTATGATTTTGTCATTTCTCTCTAACACTTTATTGCATGTCACATCAGTCACATCAATCACTTTATGTCATTTCACTGACACTTCATTTATTGGTCGTCACTTAGACACTTTTTTCAAGGAGTAGACTTTAACCTTCATATGCGGCCAGGACTTCCCATGCGGCCTGGACTTCATATGCGTCCAGGACTTTCCATGCGGCCTTGATGTTTTAATTGAATATTTTTTTTCTTATTTTTGTATGGTTGATTTGGGTTAATGTTTGTGTTATGATTCTAAGGAATAATGGATTTAGTAATCAGACCTCGTGCTAGACATGACCATGGACTAAGATTGGCTATGGACATGGAATGAGTTGAACTAAGATTTCAGTATGAACCAGACTAAGTGATAAGTGACTAACCAGCTATGTGCATGACATAAACATTCATGTTACAATGTGATCTTTATTCGTATAACCCAATGTATAATTGGTAATTGGACTCGAATATTGTATCCGTGCTGATACAAACTATTGTCTGAATGTGTATATGATCAGTTGTGTACTGAGGTGCGACATACCGTGTCACATGTTAAGTGATTTATATTTGGGTTGTGCATCGAGAATGCCTCCAAATTTTCTGAATGCGTGATATATATATATATATATATATATATATATATATATATATATATATATATATATATATATATATATATATATATATATTCCCATCATGGACATGATATGCGAGCTAAGTACCAAAGCGTGGCTAGGATTGATTGACTGAATGTTGCATACACGTTCGGGTGAATCCAGATTGAACTTCCGTGGATTCGTATCTAGCGTGCCCGTACTTTGTACGACATCTTAAGAAAAATTCTCATGTTACTACGTCTTGAGATTTCGAACACAATATAGGACTAATTAGGTAACTAAAAATGGTAGTAACATTTGGAGGGAACGGTATCCCGAGATCATTGCCAACGAACCTTTCCACAAATATTCATTCTAAGTGCGTTGTGGGTTGGCCACCACAGATACTGTATATCATCCGCCATAGTGGAGTGCGGTATCAGACCTATTATAAATAAAGTCGAGCCATTGTCTCCCTATAGGAGCACCGGAACCGCTAATACCGTGATTTAGCGTAGTAGCCCTACGGGAAACTGGTGCATCAGTGAAGTGCCTGTATATTTCTTTATTTTGGCTCAGTTAGCCCATGTTCGGCAATGGCCTGATCTGAGGATACCCATTATGCATTATTTCTGAGATATCCTCAGACTCCATAATTAGAAAGCCGTATAAGTGACTGCCGATATAAAAAAATTGGACTTGGTTGTGATTGTATTAATCTGTTAGTAGTATAGGGTCATGGACTATCATAGTGTGATGGTTCAACCCTTGTCCTTATTTGGTTGAAGGGTTGGGTCTTTTTGCTAGGATATGCCATGGACCTAAACTACGACACAGAACTTATATATATATATATATATATATATATATATATATATATATATTCCCTATCCGAAACCCCCTCCCACCCCTTAGCCGATGCCGGGACTCGATGCCCGGATCTACTCGGTAAATGTCCCGTAACTTTACCACTAAACTACACCCTAGGGGACCACATAACTTATATATATATATATATATATATATATATATATATATATATATATATATATATATATATATATATATATATTGTTGGGGTTTTTGTTTCTCCATTTTCGTGCTCCTTTGTGGTACTTGTTATTTGGGGTCTAATTCAACTGGTTTTGCATGGCCAAGTTTCGAACTAGCACCCGAATATCCAGTGTACTTTCTTCCGACTCATGGCGCGTACCAGGAACATGGTCGCAGAGAATAACGAGTAAATTTTCGTCTTCCATGCTCGTCATTGTACATTTATTTCTTTTGGGCGTTTAGCCACCGGCACCTATTAGCCGGCACGTATGGACATTAGTTTCCTTACATGATTGTACTAAATCAGACTGCAGCCGATCACTGTCATGTACTTTTGCTACACTTCCAGCTTCTTATTTTGTACAGCTGATCTCCAGAACATTTTGAGAAAGCGTTTGGGACGCTTTATTGCTTTATCATATATGCTCTATGTTTACTGTTTCTTGTTTGATTGAGACATAGATGTTCGTGTAGCCCTAAGTGACTTGATTGTAACATGCACCCCTTTGTCTTATTACAGCCTTGATTACCGTACGACGTATAGTACATTGTACGGAATAGCTGATCATGTCCGTCTCCGTATTACGGTACCGGAACGTGACACATTGTCTATAATATAATGTAAGCAGTAGCTCTTCCTTCTCCTTCATCATTTATTTTTCTTCTTTTGTTCTGTCCAAATAGTGATCATGATATGTGACAAGATCTGTAGATCTTGTATTCCTGATTTGCCTACGCAAAATTATAATGCTGTCAGTTTGTCGAACTTAGTCCGCTTAACCACATCCAAAATTTGTGTATGCAAACTTTGTATACACATTGGAATTCTACTTGAGCTAGATGTGTGTAAATTATGTTCCTTCGAATCTATGTTCACAGCCTAGAAGCAGTACAGGAACTAGATTCCTCTATTCTATTCTCTTTTGTCAGCTGATACCCAGCCTTCTACTGGCAAAAACCTGTGGTGAGATTTAGAAATAAAATAAACAATAGCAACAACAAAAAGTATAACGTAAATATGTTAGTGTTCATTGCTTCTGCAATTTGCAACAGGTTTCTTAGGGACGACCTGTGACCTCTTACATTTGTGAAGAATCCTGAGACTGAATTGATTGTCAAAAAAGATTTTGTTGTCCCCTACAGTTTCTGACGGGAGATCATAGAGTAAGTGAAACTTCATTCCCTAATATATAATTTGGCAGCACGAGAACAGTATAGTTATGCAGCAACAGATTAGTACGTGGATCCACGATGAATTAATACCATGAATTTTGCCGACAGAGAAACATTGTAGTAATTTATATAACAAGAAAAATGAAAACCATACAAAGCCCCCAAAATAATCCCAGAGAATGCTACAGAGATACCAATCACCTGGAGAATAGTTCATCCATTAGTTCTACAAAAAAGTTTCTAGCAGTAGTCGTACCAGTTAAATCCTCAAACAATGAAGTTCCACGAAAGTCCAGAACTAGAAAACATAGTGGAAGGGTTACAAGAGTCGCAAAAACCATGAGAACTGACATTGCAATTGCAAACAAGACTTATGAATGCAGCCCAAACAAAAGTTTAAAGCAGTAGTAGTACCAGTTGAATCCACGAAACAATGAAGTTCCACGCAAGAACAGAACTAGCAAACATCTTAAGGGATACAAGAGTCGCAAAATTCATGACAACTGACATTTCAATTTGCAGACAAGACTTATGAATGCAGCCAAAATACGCTCATACTATGAAGGATACTAAAAGCTTATGGTCGGTCCTTGCATGTTTCATCTGCCATAAACTCCAAAACATTAAACTCACATATCATCGGAAAAATTGACTGCTAGATCCCAATAGTGAGGAACCCCAGCATCAGCAAAAACTTTCCTGGCAGCAGCATCACTTCTGCATTGATGAACAAGAAACCTGTTAAAGTTAGGTTTAGCTACGCTCCCCTGCCACACCAAAACACAACTATTGATGGGAGCCTCAGCATTCTCAGCCACATCTTCTTCAGTAGATACAGCAGCAGCCCAGTTGATCCTCTTCAGCATCAGCTTCCCATACCTTTTGATTGATTTCTTACCTCCTTCAACAACTACTACACTTATTCCGTCTGATATCACAGTACATCCGGTTAGTCGATTTTCATGGGCATTTACGTCAACTTTGAACCGAGTTTGGGGGTGAGACAGGTCTTTGATCTTATATACAGAAACAAGAGTCTCCAGTGTGGTTGGATCCTCAAAGAGTTTCTTTTCCCTTTTCTCACGCCGCTCTGCAGGGGTGAGCTTGCGAGCAATATTTCTATCAACATGAGCTTGCTCACGCTCAGCAGCTGCACTACGGATTTCCATTTCAAGCCTTGTTGGATCTTGGGTTGCTTCTGATCCGAGGACTTTCATTAGATTGCTCATCTTAATTTTGGCCTTGGGTGGCTCTAACAGGCCCTGCCTTATCATCTCTTGCCTGTCTTTTTCCTTCGCAAGGCGGCGTTGGGTCCTTAATTTCTTCTGCTCCTTCTTTGTTAACTTCAGAGGCTGTGGAGGTGGAGGGGCAGGCTCTGCTGGGGGCTCAATTGGTCGAGGGTGTTCTACATAGATTGTGATCTTATCCACGTTCAGCTTCAGTTCACTATCGGTATAGGTACCAGAAGATAAGAGTGGCTTGTCCCTGATCAAAACAGCACAAACATTAGAGAAATGCTTGTTATGACATCATAAACGTCACAATTAAGCAGTAAAAACTTACCACCACTCAATTTCAGGGATCACGTCCTTCTTTTTTTCTTTAAAAACTCTCTCTCCAATAGCAATAAAGTTCGGGTTGTCATCTTGCTCGGCCTTTGCTTTGGCAAGCTGTGACTGCTTCACCTTCAACTCCTTTGATTGGGCTTCACCAAATTGATTCTGTAATAGCAAGGTACTGGTATGAGGCAAATACATCATATAAAGTATTTTCACGCACAAAATAAAGTATACAGTACGTGGTCAATGATTCTCACAATATAGTACCTTAATTTTGGTTATCTCCGCCTGTTTAGACCATTTGCCTTCTTCAACAAACTGAAAAGTCATCCTCTTTGGTCTCAATAACTTTGTTTTGTTGATGCCCATTCTTTCATCGAAGTGTGGAACTGATTCGGCATCAGCATCCAGTTCCGGTCTGAGTATTTGAAATGCCTCTTTCTTCTGTTTGTTAATATTAACCTGGTGTTTCACTGCAACTAATTAGTGTTCATCTAATATATCCACAGATAATTGATTAGTTAATCTAATTGCATTACCAGGAAGAGGAAATATAATAAACCATACCTTCAAGGTGCTAAGATTAGTCAGTTTAGGCATATTAATGACGTTCCCGTGTTCATCTATTTCTCTGCCCTGGGCATCTAACCGCAGTACAGGAGTCTTGGAAGGTCTTTGAGCTACGGCCATCTCTGATACAGCTGAGGGCGGCCCAGGAAACATATTTATAAGAGGTGCAAAATCTGGGTCGTGGTGGTATCCCATTTTAGCAGCAAGCTCTTGTGCACGCTTCACAGCTTCAATATTTAGTCCAGGAAGAGCACCTGAGCCTCCAGCAGAAGATGTTCCAGGCCCAACAGGTAATCTTGTAAGGTTCAACGTTGCTTGAGTGGGGGCTGCTGAAGATGTTCCAACACCCAATGAAGGAGCCTTATGTGCATCTTTGCCAGATGCTATCTGCAAATTCTTTTCAGAGCTGCTGCGAGTAATTTTATTCAACTGTTACACCAAAAAAGTGCAGCACATGGATCAGACCAAGCATGGAAATAAAATCAATCATGAATGCATACTTATCTATACTATAATTACCTTCTTTAGCTTTTCCGAGATTTCCTTCTGCTTTTGTAAAGCTTTCTTAGCTTTTGCTAAAGCATCAAGAGAGAAGGTGCCACTTTTGTCAACTGTAGATGTAGTAGTCCCATCTGTACTAGATTTTCCATGAACCTCATCAGATCCGATAATACTAACTCCCTCATTTTCAGTGGTAGTAATTGAAGATACCTTTGTCGGAAGGGAACTAGAAGAGGAAGGGGCCATAGAAACCTCTGATGCCACAGAAAGTGGTTCCTGAACAAGAGCCTGATAGAACAAGTAGATGAAACGGTTAGTAAAGAAAAAGCTTGTGAAGCTATAGACATGCTTTTTCCCACTAGAGCAGCAAACAGTTCAAATGGAAAGAAATAACATAATCCAACGACCAAACAAAATAGAAGAAAGTAAGTAACAACAGAAAAGTAGAGCGTAAACCGCACCACTGCCTGATTGATGTTCCTCACTATGATTTGGAATGCTCTTAGACATGCCTTATGAGTATTGAATATCACATAAACTGGAAGCAATGTTGGAAAAGTACAAGCAATTGCAATACAGAAAACAAAAGCTAATTGCACGCCAAGTCGTTATAAGAGAAACCTGTTCAAATAGAAAGAAGTAGCATAATCCAATGACTACAAAAACAGTGACCAACACATATTCTTACAAAAAAAACTTAGTAGCGCCCCTTTGAAGGATTCTTTTAGGAAAGAGTTCTAGAATGATATTTAATAGTAGGCCATGCAGTGGTCGACTCAGCCTTTCTAATAAACTGGAACCCTTGTTACCCTGTTCTTTGGAGTGAGTTTCTATCTTGCTTACCTAAAAATAAAGGTTGATCAGAGTGTGATGTCTATAACCAAAAGTCAGTCTAAGTTTGTTTGTTAAAAGGAGAAAGACCCCTTCGGAAACCAAGAATTCTGAGACGTAGATATTATACAGGGAAGGACAATGTGACGATTCCCTATTTTGCTACAAGATCCCTAAATGTGACTCCTAGAAAAGCACACACAAAAACAAAATATGCCAAAATATCAATAAGATAATATGTAAGCCAGACGGTAGAACAGAAAGAAAAATAATGTTGTGCACAACCTTATTAACCAACAGCTTCAAAGCGTATGGGCATAACTCATTAGCTTCAAATACTCATTATTTACACAGTTGTCATCCCAAACAACTACGCGAGTTTTATTTTGCAAAAAAAAAAAAAGGCTTTGAACTTGTTGCTGTGTTCGGTTTTGCGATAACACAATTTCCAACCAAATGCAAAAGTTTCGTGCTGGTGCTTTCACAAAACGTTATTATGAGCATATGCAGACTGTGTTTTCGTAAAATTTCTTACAACAATGCTCTCAAATACAACCTATGTTGCAGGAAACACAGATACTACATGATATGGACACAACTCATTTTGATGCCTAGAGTATTTCCAGATGTCCATGCCATGTATTAATATGTATCGGACATGACGCAACACGGACATGACGCTGATTTTTGGAGTGTCCGATGCTTCCTAGACGACAGCAACATTCCTGAATACACGGACAACAATAATGTTCCTAATTATTCTACAAAGATCTCCGTTATGAATCGCACTTAACAATAGTGTAATCAACCAAATAACAAGCACAAAACCATATCACGCAGTACAGAACAAGCACAAAACCATATCACGCAGTAAAGATGAGAACATAAATATAGACTGGAATACAAAAACGAGAATAAAAGAGCACGCAACCAACCTTCTCAGAAACCCCATTATTCCGGTCCCCATTAGCGAACCCTCTCTTCGGACTCCCAAACTCCTCCTCCTCCTTAACCTTGTCCCTGAACCTCCTCTCTTTACCCCTGTCCTCCTCCTCCACGCCATCGCTGAACCTCCTTCCTTCCCTCCTCCTCGCCTTCCGGTCATCCCCGTGGATCAACCCATCCTCTTTCCCCCTGTCCTCCTCCTCCACGCCATCGCTGAGCCTCCTTCCTTCCCTCCTCCTCGCCTTCCAGTCATCCCCGTCGATCAACCCATCCTCCTCCTCCACGCCATCGCTGAACCTCCTTCCTTCCTTCCTCCTAGCCTTCCGGTCATCCCCGTCGATCAACCGCTCCTCCTCCTTCACGCCATCGCTGAACCTCCTTCCTTCCCTCCTCCTCGCCTTCCGGTCATCCCCGTCGCTCAACTCCTCCTCCTCCTTCACCTTGACCTTCTTCTCCTCCCGGTCCTCCTCGAACCTCCGCCGGTTCCGCTTCCGATCATCGTCCTCGTCTTCCTCGTGATGGTCCTTCCTCTTCCTCGAGGACCTGGCCTTACTTTCCCGCTCCAGCGAGTCCCGATCCCGGTCCCGCTCCACCGAATCGCGCTTCGTTTCGGGTGAGACGTCGGGTCTGGGTCGGCGGTGGTGCTTGTGCTTGTGCTCTCGGTCGCGGTCGCGGTCGCGGTGGTGGTGGTGGTCTTTGGATTCGGATCGATCTCTTTCCTTTTCTTTGCGGCGATCGGAAACCCTATCCATATTTTCTAGGGTTTGGAAGCTGAAGATGCGGCTAGGGTTTCCGAGAGTGGGTTTCCGAGAGTCTGAGTCGAGAAGAGAGAGCTGAAAGAAATTGGATCCCTATAAATTTCACTTTTCATCTGTCATGGGTTTTTTTTCCTTTTTTTTTCCCTTACTGTAAATGTCGGTTTGGCTGGCTATTTAAAAAAGGCTTTTTCTTTAGGCACTATATTTTTTGTTAGACTAGTCCATTTTTTTTTCTCATTTATTTACAAGTTTGCTAAAGAAAAAAGTTGTTTCAGGCTAATCCATTTTTTTTTCAGGACTGCCACAATGTTGACAGTCCTTCCAATTGGAAGATTGTTGACAGTCCAATCTATATATGACTGTTTCTATATAGGATTGTCAACATTGTGACAGTCCTAAAAGAAGAACGAGAAGAAGAAGAAGAAGAAGAAGCAAAAGCAGCAGCAGCAGCGATGACGGCGAGGGGACGGGCGGAGGGGTGCGAGGGCGGGCGGCAGCGATGGCGGGCCGGGGTGAGTCGCGCGTGGCAAGGCGCAGCGCGCGGGGGAGGAGGGGGTGGGGTGGGGGCGGAGGGGTGAGTTGCGGCCTCCAGGGGGCAGGCTGCGGCTACTGTCACGTCCCGATCTCCTGCAGGTAATCGTTCGTCCCCGCTGGGCACGAATCACCTCGCCAAATCTCCCGTGGGACAATCTTTCTCATCTGGACGTGATGCCACACGAGCACAAGCTGCGCCCGTGCAAGGCCATGATCCGAACATGCGGTAAGATGACTAAGCCACAAAGTCGCACAGATAGTCCGAATGCAGCGGAATAAGAAATGAACAGGCGATTGGTAACAAGTTCACACAGTCGTCAATAGCGGAAGCATTGAATAACACAAGTATAGAAGTAAAACAAGCACTTTATTGATATTGAACAAGTGTTACAAGCGACGTTAGGCCGAGATTATAAGTCACTCAAATCTCTCTCTCAAAACTGTCACGCCCCAGTCCCAAAATACCGTGGGACCAGACGCGTGGCAACGGCCAGCAGTACGCACCGATGGACCAACTCAATATAATGGATCCATCAGGGCATACTTAAGCTGTAAAACAAGTCTACGACAATCATGGCACAACTAATCTCATCCACACAAGATATAAAACATGATCCACAGAATAAATAAAGAATGTAAATCATCAGCAAGTCTCACAAAGTACTTCGGGGAACAACCCGATAAATATCTAGTACAATGGTTCATCTGACCAGAATGTGAAAGACTGAAATAAATAAATGAAAGCTGAGCATAAACATGGATGCTCAAGAGAAGTCTTCAGCTAAGACCTCGTCCTCAGATGGTGGTACAACTCCTGGATCAGCTCCTGCTCCAGTCCCGTAGATCTCGGGATAAACCACGTCTGTAAAATCTGGGGAACAAAATCCGGATCCAGGTCCTCAGGGGACATAGCAAGGTACAAGAAAGCTCATGCCAATAAATACAGATAAGCAGTGCAGCAAATAAATAACTAAATGAACAATGGGGTAAATAAGTAACCATCTAAGTGTAAATGCAAGTGAGAGCATCACTAGTCTCAGGCTGAGCCACTACAAGCTCTGTGTCGGGGAGCCGGTAGCGGTAATAACCGGTAGTGGGTCAGACTCTGCTACGAGAGTCTACGACCTCTCAATAATAGAAGATATACATAAATACAGCCTGTAGCCTGTGTGTCTCTCCCCACCCAATGTAACCACGCAAATCATGACCACAACGTCTCATGCCCATGTCAAGCGCGATCATAGCTAAATGCAACCAGTCATAAGTATCTAATAATATAATGTCCATGTCCTGTATCCTATACAGAATCACCACGAATATCTCGGGAAAATCCTGTCTCATGAATAGTGTCAAGTGTCCTGGGTCATATGGTACTTGATAAGACAAGTACGAGAATATAAAGTGTCGCGGATGTCCATCTCTAGATGACCGTACCCAACACTGCGTACAGTGTCGGCACCCGACTGATAATCGGACGCTAAGTACGTCACACGGTCCTAGGTTGAGCATGCACAGCAATATATATAAAACAAGGAAAATAGATAACTAAACTGCAGAGTTTGGCAAGGTACACTTGCCTGATGTTTGAATATCAACAACTGTCGTGGTATCCGTGGATCCGGTGGGAACTACTCCAAAAGCTGTAATAAATATCACCAACAGTCTCAGAAGATGTCAAATAGCTGGAAATGCCTGTCCTTACGTCCAATTTGGACACAGGGGCAAAAAGGTCATTTTCGGGCCAAAGCGGGTTCCATATGTGGGCCACTTTGCACCGAAAAGCGCGTCAGGGTCAAAGGTCTCCAAATTCCGCAAACTCAGTGTCTACAAGTCAGGAACGATGATACGAACCCAACGGAACTTCCAGAATTGGATTCCGATGAGCCGATCACAAAATCACCCGTCAAGTGGAGCCTGTGGGGCCCACGATACGTGATTTTGTCAACGTCCTCAGAATCGAACCAAACTTGGCTCACAGGACCAGCGTATTACTACGGATCCGTTGGCGCAAGTTTCGTCTCGATCCGACGTGTGTACACGAAGTTACAGCGTGTTTCAGAATCGACGGATACGGGGTGTCGTCGGCGGATACGCGTTGATTCCGGGGTGCACGCACCTCCAAATCGACTTCTGCGAAAACCCACACGACCGTATCAACGTCGCACACAGTTTGGTAAAGACCGCGTGCGACCAAGTCGTCCCGATTGGCGGGGCGGACTCAGTTCCGAGGTGAAACAGGGCGTTGTTTTTCCTTGTTTTGGATCGCGGTGTACGATCACTACAGGACGCGATGCACCGAGCGAGTTGCACGGGCACCGAGAGGGGTATACAGTCTACGCATAGCAATCGACAGAATTGAAAACGAAGTTGCGAGTTGGGAGAAATCAATACCTGAACAGTGCTCCGCGAATTCTGTTTTCCGCGTGTCCGAAAGCCAATTCCGTGTCCTGGTTCAGAATTTCTGCTTCCTCGTGTCCGCGGAGTTGCTGTGAGGCGGAGGAGTCGCACTCGGGGTCGCTGTGCTCGCGGCGGAGGGGTGAGGCCGCGCTCGGGGTTGCTGTGCGACTCGGCGGCGGGGTGAAGCCGCGCTCGGGTCGCTGTGCTCGCGGCGGAGGTCGACGAGCGGTGGGGGTCTGCGGTGGTTGACGAGCGGGTGGGGGTCTCTGTCGAACGGCTGTAGGCGGCACGTCGAGGGGATACGGCGGACACGGAGGTCGATGGCTGCTGTTCCCAGCAGCGAGTCGGGGTCGAGGGGAGTCGCGGCGTCGGGGACGAACTGCGGCTAGGGAGGTTGATCCGGCGGCGGCGGCGATGTCTCGAGCAGGGGGGTTGATGGGAGGCGTCGGAGTTCGGCTTGGAGTCGACAGCGGGGCTGGGATTCGGCGGTGTCGGGGTCGAGGGGAGTCGCGGGCGATGGGGATGAGCGGCTAGGGTTCAGGGTACGACGGCGATGGGGATGAGCGGCTAGGGTTCAGGGTACGACGGCGATGGGGATGAGCGGCTAGGGTTCAGGGTACGACGGCGATGGGGATGAGCGGCTAGGGTTCAGATGGCTGAGCACGGAAAACGATGAGGGTTTTATAGGCTGCTACAGTGTTGGCGGCCGCCTAGGGTTTGCAGCGGATCGGGTTTGGTCTGGGTTGGTTCGAATTTGGGTTTGGCTCCCAATCCAACAGCTAAAGGTCCTCGATACGTTGCTCCGGTGTCCAATAAATTCACCGAAAAATGCCATGCGTCCGGTTTTCCATTTTACCCAATAAATTTTTACTTCCAGAACATTTTAACTCCATTAAGCCACACTTAAAATTATTTAACCCACAAACCTCAGTGATAAATTCCAGAAAAATACCAAAAATAGGGAAAATTTTATAAATCTTATTTCTGAAATTTAGGGTGTTTACAATCTTCCCTCCTTAAAAGGATTGCGTCCTCGCAATCAAGAATAAGCTACTAAAGAAAGAGTTATGGAAATACAAGGTGGCCTAGTTTACAACTGCCTCCTCGAACAAGTGGGGGTAACGCTGGCGCATACTATCTTCCCGTTCCCAAGTCGATTCGCCTGGTGAATGATGTTTCCATGCTACACGAACCAGTCTGATCGTCTGTCCCCGTAGTGTCTTCTCACTGACGTCGAGGATGCCAACTGGTTGTTCCTCATATCTCAAACTCGGGCCTACTGCGATCTCTGAATGATCGACTACGTGACTTGGGTCGGTTACGTATCTTCGCAACTGTGAGACGTGGAATACGTCATGCACTCCCTCTAAGGATGGAGGTAATGCAAGCCGATAAGCCACCTCACCAACGCGCTCTAGAATGTCAAATGGCCCAATATACCTTGGGCTCAGCTTGCCTCTGCTCCCGAATCTGATAGTACCACGAGTGGGCGAAATCCTCAAGAACACGTGATCTCCTTCCTTGAACTCTAGGGGACGTCTGTGTGTATCTGCCCAATGCTTCTGTCTGTCCTGAGCTGCTCTTAGATGATTCTGTATCTGCTTTACCTTCTCCACTGTCTGTGTTACCAATTCTGGACCCAGTATTTGACGTTCACCAACGTCACTCCAACACACAGGTGATCTGCACTTCCTTCCGTATAAAGCTTCAAATGGCGCCATCTGGATGCTGGCCTGATAACTGTTATTGTAGGAGAACTCTACTAAGTGCAAATGATCTTCCCAAGATCCTCCAAAGTCTAGCATACATGATCTCAACATGTCCTCCAAGATCTGAATGGTGCGCTCCGATTGTCCATCTGTCTGCGGGTGGTACGCCGTGCTGAACTTGAGTCTGGTGCCCAGACTCTCTTGCATGCTTCTCCAGAAATGAGATGTAAATCTCGAATCTCGATCCGATACAATACTAACAGGTACTCCATGTAATTTGACGATTTGTCGCATATACATGTCAGCTAGTACCTCTGTGGACTGTCCAACTCTAAATGGCAAGAAGTGTGCCGATTTAGTGAGTCGATCCACGATCACCCATACTGCGTCTCTTCCGCTGGGGCTCTTCGGAAATCCTGTGACAAAGTCCATCGTGATATGCTCCCACTTCCATTCCGGTATCGGGAGCGGTTGTAACATACCTGCAGTCCTCTGATGCTCGGCCTTTACTTGTTGACATACTAAACATTTGGCCACAAATCTGGCGATCTCTCTCTTCATTCCATGCCACCAGTAATACTGTCTCAAGTCTCTGTACATCTTAGTTCCTCCTGGGTGAACAGAGTACATAGAGCTATGCGCTTCAGTCATTAACTCTTGTCTCAATTCTCCATTTGGAACATACAAGCGGTTTCCAAATCTCAATGTCCCGTCTTCGTGAATGCGAAGTCCTGTCTGAATACCTGCTTCTGTCCTTTCTTTGAGTCTTCGGAATCTAGCATCGGTGGGCAATGCTTCTTTAATCTTCTCCACGAGTGATGACTGAATCTCAAGGTTAGCCATCAAGCCATTCTGTCCCGGTACGATAACCTCTATCTGTAGCTCCTGTAAGTCCTTCAATAACTCGGGCTGCATTGTCAAGAAATAAGCCGTAGGCTTCCTGCTGAGTGCATCTGCAACAACATTCGCCTTTCCCGGATGATACTGCAGATCGATGTCAAAATCCACCATTAGTTCCAGCCAACGTCTCTGTCTCATGTTAAGCTCCTTCTGAGTATACACATACTTCAGGCTCTTGTGGTCAGTAAAGATTTCTACCCTCTCTCCATAAAGGTAGTGCCTCCATATCTTCAATGCAAATATCACTGCTGCTAGCTCCAGATCATGCGTGGGGTAGTTCTTCTCGTGGTCCTTCAACTGTCTCGACGCATAAGCAATGACTTTGCCATGTTGCATCAAAACACATCCTAGTCCACTGCCTGATGCATCACTGTAAACAACAAAACCTCCTGACCCTGAAGGAAGAGTCAAGACAGGTGCTGTTGTTAATCTTCTCTTCAGTTCTTCAAAAGCCTTCTGGCAGTCTTCTGTCCATACAAACTCCTGATCCTTTCGTGTTAGCTTTGTCATTGGTTCTGCAATCCTTGAGAAATTTTCTACGAACCTTCGGTAATATCCCGCAAGTCCTAGAAAACTTCTTACCTCTGCAACTGATGTAGGTGTAGGCCAAGTCTCTATCGCCGCAACTTTCTCTGGATCCACTGAAAGTCCTTCTCCTGATATGATGTGTCCCAAGAAAGGCACTTTGTCCATACAGAACTCACACTTACTGAGCTTGGCATATAACTTCTCTTGCCTCAAGGTTTCTAACACGATTCTAAGATGCTCCTCGTGCTCTTCAGGGCTCTTGGAATATATGAGAATGTCATCAATGAATACCACTACGAATTTATCCAAGAATTGATGAAAGACCCTGTTCATTAAGCTCATAAACACTGCTGGTGCGTTGGTTAAACCAAACGGCATCACCAAGAACTCATAATGCCCATACTTCGTCCTGAAAGCTGTCTTCGGGATGTCTTCCTTCCTCACCTTGATCTGATGATAGCCGGATCTAAGGTCAATCTTCGAGAATACCCTTGCACCACTCAATTGATCGAATAGGTCATCAATGCGTGGTAAGGGATACCTGTTCTTGATGGTCACGGCATTCAGTGCCCTGTAATCAATGCACAACCGTACTGTTCCATCCTTCTTCGGCACAAATAAGATGGGTGCTCCCCAAGGTGAAACACTGGGGCGAATGAAACCCTTCTCCAAAAGATCATCTACCTGTTCTTTCAACTCCACTAACTCCTTCGGTGCTAGCCGATATACTGATGAAGTGATTGGCTCTGCTCCTGGAGTTAAGTCTATTGTGAATTCTATTTCCCGATCAGGCGGTAAACCTGGAAGATCATCAGGAAATACATCCACAAATTCTGATATGACTCTTGGGTATCCTGTCTCCTCTTCTACAGATAATACCCTAAGAGTAGGCTGAACTCCTTGCTCTACTGCTCCTCGGAGAAACTCAAATTCTGGATGTCCTGGCGGTCTAAATATAACCCGCCCAAGTCGGCAATCAAGAGTCGCATGGTACTGACTTAACCAGTCCATACCAAGTACGACATCATAATCCGGCATGGAAAAGATTAGAAATTGAGCTCGCATTTCTCGGCCACAAACTACTACAGAACATGATCTACAGACATCACTAACCGGAATAATACCTCCTCCCGTAAGAATCCTTTTCATCTTCGGAAGGGGTGCGGTAGCTACTCTATGGGTGGCTACAAAGCTAGCTGCTATAAATGAATGCGATGCTCCAGAATCAAATAAAGCTACTGCAGGTAATGAAGCTACTAAAATAGTACCTGCGATGACTTCGCCTGCTGTAGCCTCCTCCTCAACAGCTAGTGGGAATGCCTGTGCCCGTCCCTGAGCTGGACCTCTCTGCTGCTGCTGAGCCTGCTGAAATAAGGCTGCCTGTGGTGCCAGTGGTGGTCTCTGCTGATTCCCTCCTGGGGCTGGTGGTCTGACCCCACCAACTCCTGTTTGCTGGCCTCCTGCTGCTGGATAAGCTGGTCGTGGTGCAGGTAATGCTAGTCTTGGTGCTCCGTCTCTGCGTTCAGTACAGTCCCTGGAAAAGTGCTGGTTGGATCCGCAGCTCAAACATAGTCCCAACTTACGCCTGCATTCCTTCTCAATGTGTCCTACCTTGCCGCAGTGGTGACAAGTAGGAAGAGGTCTGTCTCTATGTGCTGCTCTATCTGGCATACCCCTTTGGGCTCGCTTTGCTGAATCCCCATGTCCTGACCTGGATGGTGCTGATGGGATAGGCCTCTTCAGATTAGATTCCCTCCTGGTGACGCGCTCCAAGCGTCGGGCTGCTGCAAGGACATCGGTGTAAGAGGTAGGTGCTACCGTTCCAATCACTTTCTGAAGCTCGAACTTCAAGCCATCAAAGAACTTCTCTGCTTTTTCTTCCTCCGTTGAAATCAGTGTTGGGGCAAAGCGGCTCAGGCGAATAAATTCTGCATTGTATTCCTCTACTGACATGCTGCCTTGGATAAGGCGGTTGAACCTGTCTCTGAGCTCTGACCGTGCAATGGCTGGAATGTACATCTCTTGGAAGAGTCTGGAGAACTCTTCCCATGTGACTCGGTCCTGTCCAAGCCTCCTTTCTTCTGCTAACCACCAGTGATGCGCATTATCAGTTAACTGCATTCTGACGGCAGTCATCCACTTCTCTCTTGGAAGTTCAGCGGCTTCCAACTGATGCTGAATGTTTGTGAGCCACTCATGAACTTCCGTTGGCCCTTCTTTACCAGAAAATGTGCGAGGCTTGAGATGACGGAAATCGGTGATAGATCCCGTCGATGTCCGCCTTGCTGGCGGATTTGCCTGCTCCAATGCGGATACCAGGCTGGTCCTCAGATACTCGGCCTCCTGCCGATGGGCCTCTTGCTGAACTTGCTGCTGTGCTTGCATCATAGCATACATCATCTGGAACATCTGTTGCCCGTCCATGGCTTGTCCTGGCGGGAATACTGGCACCTGGGGAGTGAACTGTGGTGGAGGTGGGATATCATCTCTCCGGAACCTTGGATTAGGCTGCCCGGTTTGATCACTCTGCGATGCTTGTCCACCATCCCCTGGTGTCACTTCGTCTCCATAAGTAACCACAGCGTCGTGTGGTGTCTCCAAAGGGATATCATCTCTGTTCCCGGAATCCATTGCTCTGCAATCAAAAGATAGACTATGAGAACGCTCAGAGGAATCAATACAGGATGCAGTTCAAGTAACAAAATTCGAGGTCGATATAGAGTTCAACAACTGGTTAAATGATGGATGAGATCCTATAGTTTATACTGTCCTTAGGGCAGGCTGGTCCGGTCCCTAAGTTGAAACCGAACTATTTGTCGTAGACCTGCATGGGCCACCACAAAAACCATGTCACGCCCCAGTCCCAAAATACCGTGGGACCAGACGCGTGGCAACGGCCAGCAGTACGCACCGATGGACCAACTCAATATAATGGATCCATCAGGGCATACTTAAGCTGTAAAACAAGTCTACGACAATCATGGCACAACTAATCTCATCCACACAAGATATAAAACATGATCCACAGAATAAATAAAGAATGTAAATCATCAGCAAGTCTCACAAAGTACTTCGGGGAACAACCCGATAAATATCTAGTACAATGGTTCATCTGACCAGAATGTGAAAGACTGAAATAAATAAATGAAAGCTGAGCATAAACATGGATGCTCAAGAGAAGTCTTCAGCTAAGACCTCGTCCTCAGATGGTGGTACAACTCCTGGATCAGCTCCTGCTCCAGTCCCGTAGATCTCGGGATAAACCACGTCTGTAAAATCTGGGGAACAAAATCCGGATCCAGGTCCTCAGGGGACATAGCAAGGTACAAGAAAGCTCATGCCAATAAATACAGATAAGCAGTGCAGCAAATAAATAACTAAATGAACAATGGGGTAAATAAGTAACCATCTAAGTGTAAATGCAAGTGAGAGCATCACTAGTCTCAGGCTGAGCCACTACAAGCTCTGTGTCGGGGAGCCGGTAGCGGTAATAACCGGTAGTGGGTCAGACTCTGCTACGAGAGTCTACGACCTCTCAATAATAGAAGATATACATAAATACAGCCTGTAGCCTGTGTGTCTCTCCCCACCCAATGTAACCACGCAAATCATGACCACAACGTCTCATGCCCATGTCAAGCGCGATCATAGCTAAATGCAACCAGTCATAAGTATCTAATAATATAATGTCCATGTCCTGTATCCTATACAGAATCACCACGAATATCTCGGGAAAATCCTGTCTCATGAATAGTGTCAAGTGTCCTGGGTCATATGGTACTTGATAAGACAAGTACGAGAATATAAAGTGTCGCGGATGTCCATCTCTAGATGACCGTACCCAACACTGCGTACAGTGTCGGCACCCGACTGATAATCGGACGCTAAGTACGTCACACGGTCCTAGGTTGAGCATGCACAGCAATATATATAAAACAAGGAAAATAGATAACTAAACTGCAGAGTTTGGCAAGGTACACTTGCCTGATGTTTGAATATCAACAACTGTCCTGGTATCCGTGGATCCGGTGGGAACTACTCCAAAAGCTGTAATAAATATCACCAACAGTCTCAGAAGATGTCAAATAGCTGGAAATGCCTGTCCTTACGTCCAATTTGGACACAGGGGCAAAAAGGTCATTTTCGGGCCAAAGCGGGTTCCATATGTGGGCCACTTTGCACCGAAAAGCGCGTCAGGGTCAAAGGTCTCCAAATTCCGCAAACTCAGTGTCTACAAGTCAGGAACGATGATACGAACCCAACGGAACTTTCAGAATTGGATTCCGATGAGCCGATCACAAAATCACCCGTCAAGTGGAGCCTGTGGGGCCCACGATACGTGATTTTGTCAACGTCCTCAGAATCGAACCAAACTTGGCTCACAGGACCAGCGTATTACTACGGATCCGTTGGCGCAAGTTTCGTCTCGATCCGACGTGTGTACACGAAGTTACAGCGTGTTTCAGAATCGACGGATACGGGGTGTCGTCGGCGGATACGCGTTGATTCCGGGGTGCACGCACCTCCAAATCGACTTCTGCGAAAACCCACACGACCGTATCAACGTCGCGCACAGTTTGGTAAAGACCGCGTGCGACCAAGTCGTCCCGATTGGCGGGGCGGACTCAGTTCCGAGGTGAAACAGGGCGTTGTTTTTCCTTGTTTTGGATCGCGGTGTACGATCACTACAGGACGCGATGCACCGAGCGAGTTGCACGGGCACCGAGAGGGGTATACAGTCTACGCATAGCAATCGACAGAATTGAAAACGGAGTTGCGAGTTGGGAGAAATCAATACCTGAACAGTGCTCCGCGAATTCTGTTTTTCGCGTGTCCGAAAGCCAATTCCGTGTCCTGGTTCAGAATTTCTGCTTCCTCGTGTCCGCGGAGTTGCTGTGAGACGGAGGAGTCGCACTCGGGGTCGCTGTGCTCGCGGCGGAGGGGTGAGGCCGCGCTCGGGGTTGCTGTGCGACTCGGCGGCGGGGTGAAGCCGCGCTCGGGTCGCTGTGCTCGCGGCGGAGGTCGACGAGCGGTGGGGGTCTGCGGTGGTTGACGAGCGGGTGGGGGTCTCTGTCGAACGGTTGTAGGCGGCACGTCGAGGGGATACGGCGGACACGGAGGTCGATGGCTGCTGTTCCCAGCAGCGAGTCGGGGTCGAGGGGAGTCGCGGCGTCGGGGACGAACTCCGGCTAGGGAGGTTGATCCGGCGGCGGCGGCGACGTCTCGAGCAGGGGGGTTGATGGGAGGCGTCGGAGTTCGGCTTGGAGTCGACAGTGGGGCTGGGATTCGGCGGTGTCGGGGTCGAGGGGAGTCGCGGGCGATGGGGATGAGCGGCTAGGGTTCAGGGTACGACGGCGATGGGGATGAGCGGCTAGGGTTCAGGGTACGACGGCGATGGGGATGAGCGGCTAGGGTTCAGGGTACGACGGCGATGGGGATGAGCGGCTAGGGTTCAGATGGCTGAGCACGGAAAACGATAAGGGTTTTATAGGCTGCTACAGTGTTGGCGGCCGCCTAGGGTTTGCAGCGGATCGGGTTTGGTCTGGGTTGGTTCGAATTTGGGTTTGGCTCCCAATCCAACAGCTAAAGGTCCTCGATACGTTGCTCCGGTGTCCAATAAATTCACCGAAAAATGCCATGCGTCCGGTTTTCCATTTTACCCAATAAATTTTTACTTCCAGAACATTTTAACTCCATTAAGCCACACTTAAAATTATTTAACCCACAAACCTCAGTGATAAATTCCAGAAAAATACCAAAAATAGGGAAAATTTTATAAATCTTATTTCTGAAATTTAGGGTGTTTACAAAAACAATAAAAGCATGATAAGTGGCTACATTTGTTGAATGATACATAGGCGATGTTCCAACATTATGTCCTGTATATGTGCTTCAGTTCCGGACGCAACGTTCCAATGCTCCAGAGCGAACTCTATGCCTTTGCTCGTACGAAGGGATTTCTGCACCGAACGAGGTTCTCCCGCACCCTGCAAGCAATCTGGTGGATTTTCAGTACATGAATGCACTGGTGGGGAGGCTTCTCGCCCGCTCGATAAATCCTATCTTGATTCCTCTGTGCGCCTTTTATAGTTTATTTTGGATGCAGAGTAATGGAACCACAAGCAAGCGACGAGACTCCTGCAGGAACACCACAAGTTGCAGTTGTCACCTACGACGATGAAGTGACACCAGTAGGTGGAGGGCAATCAACTCAACAAAGCAATCAAGCAGATCAGCTCGTCTCGAGGTTTCAGCAAGACGATATTCTACCACCGCCGCAGTTTACACCACCACAAGGACGCGAACAAACTTTTGCGATGACAATGGAGGACGCACAGACTCGTGGAGTAGCGAATACGCGTAAGATTTAAGATTTATCATAGCTATCTATTCCTAATAATGCCTTAGCACGTGCCTGTTAAATCCATTCCCTAGCCTAAGCCTAGTATTTTGAACTTGTTAGTACTTGAAACCCAAGTTTTCCTAAGCTGTAGTTTTCCTTGCTCTCACCAGATTCCTTTACTCTTGAATTACTTATCTCTCATTGACTAGGAAAATATTTTTATTCATTTCCTATGTGTTCTGCTTAACTCTCACACTTTCTCTCGATTTCTCATTATTCATGATTCTTATTCCCTTGTGTCGTGCTACAAACATGATTGGCAACCGTGTCATCTTTTCTGACTGGTTATGTTTTATTTCTTAATTACGAGGACGCAATTCTTTTAAGGAGGATAGATTGTGAATATTCAGATTTTTCAGAAATTAAAAATATAATTTTTTGGGATTTTTTGGTTATTTTTAAATAATTAAAATAAATGTTTTTCTGGAATTAAATAATTTTGTGATTTTATTAAATATTAAAATATTATAGAAATAATATTTTTGAGTGTAAAATAAATAAATAGACATAGTGTAATTTTTCTAGAATTTATTGGGCCCAAAAACTATTTTTAAATAGCTAAAAATATCCTTTTTAAAATAAACCAGATTAAACCGGTTTAAACCAGCCTAAATAAACCCAGTTGAACCCGAACCCAAAACCCGATTTGACCCGTTAGTTACTGCTACAGTAACTAAACCTATTTCCCCGATTTCTCTTCCCGTAACCGCCGTCTCCTCGCCACCGCGACTCAGCGCCTTCTGCAACCACCGCCCGCTCGCCTCCCCGCCGACCGGCCGCCCCTACCCCTTCATCTCCCCGCCAACGGCCGCCGCGGCCCCCTTTATAAACCCCCATCATCCCCAACGCCATCACAGCCACCGAGTTCTCCGGCCGACGAACTTCCCCAGCACCTCCGCCGCTTCTCCCCCGGCCACCCGAGCCTCCGGCGACGACCAACGACTCACCGCCGCCACTGCAGCACCCCACCGCTGTCATCTCCACCACCGTCGAGCTCCCATGCCTCCGCCATCTCTCCACCACCGGACTCCGGCGATGGCTACCCCCTTCATCCGCCTCTCCACCCGTCTCCCCGCAGCAGCCCGGCGACGACTCCCCCGCCGACCCCAGCAGTTGAGCAGCCACCACAGCAGCCGCAGCAGCGCCGTCACCAGCCGCCGACGTGCGCCGCGCCACCCCGCGTACGCGTTGAACAGTCGATTCCGACTCCTCGTTCCGGTGAGCATTTCTCTCTCCTCGTCGCATCATTTTTCGAACGGTCTGTTGCGACACGTTCGCTGTGTAACCCTCTTGAACCCCGTACCATTTGACTGGGGTATCGTGTCCTGTGTCGATCGCAAACTGCGACGCAAAAACAGAAAAATATATCCTAATTTTGGACTTTGAGAATTGACCCGAACTCACAAGTTCATGGCCGATTTAATCCCAACCTGTTTAATAATTCTGAAATTCACTTAAACAGTTAATTAGATAATATAACTGAGTTTTAAACCCTGTAATTAGTTTAATTTTATGTGTTGTAGATTATAATTTATTCGCGGATAAAATCGACCAAAAACTTGGTTATTTAAAATCCGGATTTTTTCGAACTGGGTGCGTCCCGCTAAACGAGGCGACTTGGTCGTGTGTGAATTGCACCGAACGGAGCGTATCATCAATACGGACGTGTAGGATTTCACGAAAGTTAATTTGGATGTGCGTGCACACCGGAATCAACGCGTATCCGTCGAAATCGCCCCGTATCGGGCCTGTTCTGAAACTCATTGTAACTTTGTGTGTGCTCGTCGTTTCGAAACGAAACTTGTGCCATCGGACTCGTAGCGATAAGCTGGTCCTGTGACCCAAGTTTGGTTTAATTCTGAGAACGTTGACGTAATTCCGTATCGTGGGCCCCACGGCTCCACTTGACGGACAATTTTGTGATCGGCTCATCAGAATCCAGTTCTGGACATTCTGTTGGGTTCGTATCATCGTTCTGGACTTGTAGACACTAAGTTTGACGAATTTGGAGAACTTTATCTTTGGCACATTTTTTGGTGAGAAGTGGGTCACATGTGGACTCCGTTTTGACCAAAAACTGTCAATTTTGCCCATGTATCCAAATTGGACTTTTGGGTAGGCAATCCTAGCTATTTCATATCTTCTGAGAATGATGGTATGTTTATTTCAGCATCCGGAGGAGTAACTGAAGATCTTGTTGTGACCGGAGCAATTGGAGAAATTCAAACCCCAGGCAAGTGTACCTTGCCAATCTTGCAGTACTTGCTTTATATTATTCTCTTGATTTATTTATATGATGTATCTGTTCAACCTAGGACCGTGTGACATTGCTTAGCATCCGAATAATATTCGGGTGTCGATGCCGTACGCGGAGTCGTATAACGTCACTTAGAGAATTGATATTGCGATCCTATATTTTCGTTCTTGCATTATCAAGTACGTCATACCATAGGACACTTGACACTACTCATGTGACAGAATCTTTCCTAATATATTCATGGTGATTCTGTATAGGTTACATGATTTGTGACATAAATCTTACATATGCATAACTATCATTATGACTCGCTGCATTAGTTAGAGGTCATGATCTTGCGTGTTATGGACATGAGTGTACACGAAGTTCGCTGGAGAATCACCATGAATATATTAGGAGCTTGCTTCAGACCATACATAGATTTTACCAGTTTGCAAACTTTGTCTTCAATACCTTTGACGATAAACCCTTCTGGCTGCTGCATGTAAATCTTCTCAATCAGTTCACCATTCAGAAATGTTGTCTTGACGTCCATCTGATGAATCACCATTCTGTGAATAGTACCTAGAGCAATCAGCATCATGATAGTAGTCATCCGTGAAATGGGAGCATAGGTGTCAAAGTAGTCAACCCCTTGTATATGAGAAAACCCCTTGACTACTAGCCTGGCCTTGAACTTGTCAAGAGTTCCGTCTGCTTTCATCTTCTTCTTAAAGATCCACTTGCATCCGATGAGTTTAGCTCCTTCAGGCAGATCGACTAACTTCCAAGTATTATTAGAAGTTATCGAGTCAAACTCGTCATGGACAGCCTCTTTCCAGAAAATAACATCTCTGGTCTTCATTTTCTCATCATAAGTAAACGGATCAGCTTCCACATAATAGGTAACAAAGTCTTCTCCTAAGTCCTTCGGCCTCCTCACTCGCTTTGTACTCGGCTCAGCAGGTACTGGTTCAAATATTGTCTTATCAACGATAACTTCTTCTTGGACTACTTCTCTCTGAGAGGTACTTGCCTCGTTTGTGCTAGCAGCATTCTCCGGGACATCCGCGAGAACAACATTATTGTGCCTAGCAAACTTGTCTTTAAAGAATTCTGCGTCGTAAGATTCTATGATATGATTAGAATCGATATCAAAGAACCTCCGAGCATCACTCTTATCAGCATAGTCCAGAAATATGGTCTTCGTAGTTCTCGTTCTCAGCTTCTGAATCTTGATGTCTGGAAGCTTCACATACGCCAGATACCCCCACACTCGAATGACATTCAAGTTGGGTCTGACCTTGAACCAAAGTTCATGAGGAGTAATGTCAGATGTCGCGAACGGTACTCTATTCAGAATAAACGTAGCTGTAAGCGCTGCTTCTCCCCAGAAGAACTTTGGAAGTCCTGCTGTCAGCAACATGGAGTTCATCATCTCTGTCAGCGTCATGTTCTTCCTTTCTGTTGTACCATTAGATTAGGGAGAATACGGAGCAGTAGTTTTATTGATAATTCTATGTTATTTGTAGAACGATACGAATTCCAAGAAACGATATTCTCCGCCTCGATCGCTTCTGAGTCTTTTGAGTTATTGACCGGTTTGATGTTCTGCTTCGGACTTAAAGTCATTGAACTTCTCGAATGCTTCATCTTTCGACTTGAAAAGATATACGAACGCATACTTTGAGAAATCGTCAAGGAAAGTGATAAAATACTTCATTCTGACTTTTGTGGAGAATTGCTTGAAGTCACAGATATCTGAGTGTACCAACTCCAGAAGATCTGTGCTTCGGTTCACTCTTCTGAACGGCTTCCTGACGATCTTCGTCTGCGTACAGACTTCATATTTCTTCACCTCCTTACCCTCATATTTGGAGATAAGGCCTAGACTAGATATCTTGTTAATGCATTTACAATGCACATGTCATAGTCTATTATGCTACAACTCAAGAGAAAAACCAGAAGTAGAGATTGCATTGATACAAACATAATGAGTTACAAGCTGTAGTTTAAACATTCCTTTGGTACAGAAAGCTTTTCCGAAGTATGTTCCCTAGTAGGACATCACCATCTAACCGACATTGATATCCATCCTTAGGACCGCCTTGTACAGCAGACTCCCAGAAACCAGATTCTTGGTGATCATTGGTACGTGCTTCACATTCTCCAGTGTAAGTGACTTTCCAAAAGTCAGCTTCAGCACTACCTTCCCGATCCCCAGTACTGCAACTTGAGACTTATCCGCCATCGAGACTTTCTCAAACGTAGGCTCGTACTTGGCGAACATCTCCTTCTTAGAGCACACGTGACAAGATGCACCAATGTCCACCTTCCAGACAGTGTCCATGCCATGTGACTCAACCTGCGCAATCATAGCAACTAGGTTAAGCTCACCTTGCTATATCGGTTTAGGCTTCGACCTGCAGTCGCTCTTGTAGTGACCCTTCTTGCCACAGTTGTAGCACTTCACATCAGTCTTCGATTTTGTCTTAAATTGAGCCAACTTTACCTTCAGCTGGTTGAAGTTCTTCTTCTTGTAGAAAAATTTCTACTTCCCTTTAGAGTCACTAGCATGTACCATGTTGGCCTTAGCCAACTGCTTGGACATGGAGTCCAACTTAAGTTGCCCTCTGGCTCCATCTTCAACGTGAATCCAGTAAAGAAGATCTTCGATCTGGATCTCCATTTTCTTGCGGTACATGTCAATCTAGAACTTGATCCAGCCTGGAGGAAGTTTGGTGACGATAGCCCCCACCTTACTTGTCTTCCTGCTTCATGCCCTCTTCTTCCAGTTTCTGCTGCATCTTCAGAAGTTCCTTGACTTGAGGTAACATCACCTTCTCGTCCTCAAATTGTAAAGTGAAGAACTTCTTGACGAAATAGATTTTGGACATTTTCTTGTCAGTTTTGTAGTGCTTCTCAAGATATTCTTAGACATCTCTTGCCTTCTCCTTCTTGTTGTAGTACTCTGCCATCGAGTCATCCATAGCATTGAGAATCAAGAACCTGCAGAGGTCATTGTCTTCCTTTCACTTGGAGTGCGCGTCCTGCGCCACACCAACTGCAAGCTCTCCTCCATATTCGGGAATGGTAGGTTCAGGATCAACTAACACATAAGCAACTTTGACAAGACTAAGATTCAAGGAGATATTCCTCTTCCAAATGTTGTAGTGTTCGCCATCAAACTTCTCATGCTTGTGAAAGCTAGTATCGAGAAGGTTTGAGCGGTTGTTCATTCTAAATCAGATCTCGTTTTGAGATTGTTAGTCCCAAAGCCAGATCAAAGTAGAGGAGGTCCACAAAGTAGAGACTCACACAAAAGTTCGTCTCTATAACCACCTCATTTTCAGGACAAGGATATTTAGGTAATTTTCTATAATTTAAAATTTTTATGTGTACATATATAATGTGTGATTAATGGGTTATTTATTTAATTTAGACTAGTTAAGTTGAACCACTAGTGTAAACCCCCTGAAAATTTTAGAATTTTAATATTCCGTAACGGTTGAAAATTTCTTCACTTGTTGTATTATTATTGATATTTTTCAGTTATTATCCTTACTGGGTAATTATTTTAATATATTATTATCCCAATATGTCCGATTTTGATATGCCTGTACCCGACCACCCTCTTCCTGGCAAGCCCATCCAACTGTCCATTATAAACAACCATATCCCTCCCCTCTACTCCAGCCATTCATCCAACCCTAACCCCCTCTATATATATATCATCTTTTCCCAAACCTAAACATAACCTAGCTATAGTCGCCTCTCATGTACTTCTCTTTACCATCATTTTCCCCCCACCGTCATTCTGACCCGCCACCGTGCTCAGAACCACGTTTCACTAACCGATCCAAAACTCTACACTTGACAACCCACGACCCTCGTCCCTAACCTACCATGGTCGTCGGCGTCCCCGCGTAGCCATCCCAGTCCAGGCCGGTGCACCTGCACTGGCCTATGCCAGCGTCCCGAGCCCGCGAGAGAGGCCGCTAGCTGCCACAGTTGCAACACCACATCCTCCTCGTTAGGCAACCACCAACACCACCACCATCAGACCAAGAAGCCGAAAGCCGAGCCCCCCCGCGTTGCTGCCATGTCCGCCGGTGCATTGTGTGCACCGGTGAGGACCGAGGTCGCCCTAAACGTGCCGCAACAGCAGCAGAGTTGACTACGCCTATACTCGCCCCAAGCTTGTTGCGCTCTGAGCAGTGTCGTCGAGGTCGGACTCGAAGCACAGGCCTGTCGGGCTCGCCAAGCAAAGCCCCGAGCCCTCGACGACATCCCCGGTTCATCGCAATGGTGGTGGGTCCCTCAGTACCATAGGCCTGTCGGGCTCGCCAAGCAAAGTCCGCCTCTCTCACTTATGGCTCCTCCTGATTGGGGGGTGAACAAACACCATGGTATTGATGTGTGAACTTCTTTGTTGTCTCGAGAAAAAACAACAGTACCATGCATAGAGGAGTGTTATAGTATTAAGGTAATATGAGGTGGGTCCCTCAGGTTGAGATGACAATACCTCTTTCCACACCTTAACGTGTGAATATGGATACCCATCCTCTTTAATGAAGTGAGGAAGTAATGGAAGGAAAGACCAAGGCATTCCAGGAGTAGGAATTCATGCAAGCCCTGAACATTTGGTAATTTCACTAAACCTCCTATTTATGTGTGTTATTTATGCAAAATGTATCAGTAATCTTAATCATGTCATATACATGTAATTATAAGAAGGGTTTTAAATTATTATAAATATGGTACTTTACACAAGACATTAAATAAAATATTTTTATTTCTATATAACTTATTTTTGAGAGATTATATATATGATATTTTTATATGAGCCTATATACATATTTTCTAAATATAGATGGAACTGATAATATTGTCTGAATAGTTAAGTTGTACTTATGTATTGATATTCATATCGCTGTATAACTATTTATATACAAACTTATAAGTCTGTGTATTATTTTAAAGAGCTATATGTGTATATATAATTTTATTTAGGATAACGAGAGTTAATATCGTTGGTTTTGCTTTTCTCCAAAAGTTCAATTCCTCTCCCTTTCTTTAGTCCCACATCGGATGCACCAAAACCTTCCTATGTACATATATTACTTTCTCTCCTTTGCTCTATTAAGTTGTTGTGTGGGGAACCCCTTGGGCCACACGCGCGCGCCGCCGCCGCCGCCCGGCCCGGTTCGGTTCGGTTCGGTTCGGTTCGGCGCGCGTAACGGGTGCGGGTACGCGGACGCCGAATGCCGATCCGATTTCCTCTTCGGGTTCGGGCTGGGACCCTAAAATTCTTTTTGCTCCTCTTTATTCAGTCATTTATTTTTTCTGTAACGTTAGAAAATTAATTTCTGAACGTTACAAAATGATTCTGAACCCGTTTTGTGTCCAGATTCACTATTTTAATATTGTGTAACGTCTGAATTAATATGAGAATTAATTCAGACCGTTACAATTTTGTATTATATATTTGTGCTGATTTCTTTGAGAATCCATTCGAAAAATTACATACTCCAAACCTCTGTCAATATTCTATTCGTTTTCGTTGTCTCCGAGCTCTGGGCAGAGCTAAGTTCTGGTCGTTCTCTCCAAGTCGTGTGCGGCAACGAGATACCGGTAGTGCGGGGGTTTTACCACTAGGAGCTTCGGGAACGTCTGCACACAGATCCCGAATAAACTCTTAGGGCAGTGCTTCGTGCACGACTTCCCCAGAGGCCGGTAACATTGTCTAATTTTATTTTATTTTGTATTCTGGAATTGTTCAAAAGAAATGACATAAGAAATTCTAACAATCTAAGAGTTTAATCGTTTGTTAGAATTTCTAAGTAGCTAATGTTAAGAAATCTTCTAGTAGCAAATATTCTAGTAGAATTTTTTACTGTAGCTACTGTTAGCAAATAATAAATAGATAATTACAGTTGTAACAATTGCTATAAAATATCCTAGTAGCTATTTGTTATTTGTAACAATTTCGGTGAATCAATCAACTAGACTTCAATCATTTAGTATTACTATAAATTTCGTTGAATCAAGCATTCATTCTAACATACTGTTACAATTTCGTTGAATCAAGCAATTAGACTACAATCATTTACTACAGTATTAAAATTTCGGTGGTACAGTATGTTAGAGTTAATTTCTTAAACATACTGTTACAATTTTAATATTCTAATAGTTACTATACTGTTACAAAACTTTTTGATCACAGTATTGTTCTAATAGTTACTTTGTTAGAATTAAATTCACTATTGCTTCTCACTATTTGCTTCTAATTGATAGCTAATAAAATTTGCTACTCACCATTTGTTATAATTGATTTATTCTAAATAATTGATAATTACTGTAGCAAATTAATTTTCTACAAATTCAACAAGTTGATTTCGTACCAAATACAAGTTGACTTCTAACAATTTTCAGTCACCGTAGCAATTTGTTTCAATTCCTCAATTAATTTATTCGTTTACTTGTCAAATTGCTTAGTATATTGTCATTAGAGAACTTCTATACTGTGAGAGCTTCTCATTAGAAAGCTTCTGATTAATCACTTAGTATTTGTCAATTGCAATTTTTATCACAAAATTTCTTTCAGTTGTAACATACAATTTGATTCATTTTAATCACTTAGTATTTCTGAAAGCAATCTAGGACCAAAAGAAAATAGTTTAGTAAAAAGGAAATTGCAAATAAATCTTGAATCTAAAGTTTCAAAGTAGAGACAAACTCGGGCACAAGTCGAAAGGGTCCTTCTGTCAACCGGGTGTAAATAACCCTAAGCGACACGGTATTTAAGAGTCTTCGGACCACCGCTAGCTGGGAACCGGCCCCTACAGCTAACCTGAGTTGATCAACACTTGAAAAACTAAAGATTTTAAGATTGTTTAGCAAAGACCACCTAAACTATTATCTTGTAGAAGGCCAAGGAAAACTCAAGTCTAATTTTCCTTATAAACCAAAAGAATTTCTTCAAGAGGAAAAAACTTTCAGCCTAACCACCACAACCATCAACACCAAAACTAAAAACCTAGAACTTCTGTCAGACTCAGTTAGACCAGAAGCAAACATGCTTCACAAAGGTTCTTCGAGTTCCTTCAGGTCTGTAAGCTTTCAACCCCTTATTAACCTCTCTTACCATTCTGATGATTGGTGGTTGGATTCTGGAGCAAATGTTCACGTTTCGTTTGATCGCTCCTGTTTTTCAAACTATCAGGAATCAAGTGGAGGAGGTGTGACCCTAGGAGATGGCTCAACGGCACAAATAATTGGAAGAGGAAAAGTTAACCTGAAAATGACATCAGGAAAAATCTTAACTCTTCAGGATGTTCTTCATGTGCCGTCTGTCAGGAGAAACCTAGTTAGTGGATCCCTTCTTGTAGCCTCAGGATACAAAATTGTAATGGAGGCTAATAAAGTAGTTTTTTCTAAGCATGACTCTTTTATAGGGAAAGGTTTTGTAAAAGACGGTCTCTTTATTTTAAGTACAATGAATAAAATGTCTGATGGTTCTCTCATTGTCTCTAATATAGAATCTTCAAATGTTTGGCATGGCAGACTAGGTCATGTGAACCTAGGTTCTATTAAAAGAATGATGACCTTAGATCTTATTCCCAAGACTCCAATAGATGACAAACACAAATGTGAAATCTGTGTTCAAGCCAAACACACTAGACTACCTTTCAAATCTGTAGAAAGAAATTCTGACCTTCTAGAACTTATCCATAGTGATGTATGTGACTCAAATAGGATTTTGACTAGAGGCGGTAGAAAATACTTTGTTACATTTATAGATGATTATTCAAAGTATTGTTACATCTACCTTCTAAAAACTAAAGATGAAATTCTAGATAGATTTAAGGTCTACAAATCTGAAGCTGAGAATCAATTAGAAAGAAAGATTAAGATCCTTAGATCTGATCGTGGTGGAGAATATACCTCAAACGAAATGACTAACTTCTGTGAAAAACATGGAATAATTCATGAGGTAACTGCTCCGTATTCACCTCAATCTAACGGAGTTGCTGAACGCAAGAACCGCACTCTGTTAGATATGGTGAATGCCATGCTTCTCAGCTCTGGTGCTCCTGATAACTTGTGGGGAGAAGCCCTTTTAACTGCCTGTTACATTCTTAATAGGATTCCTAGTAAGACAAAAGATAAGACTCCCTATGAGATGTGGAAAGGTAGAGCACCTAGGATTAATTACCTTAGAGTTTGGGGATGCCTTGCTAAAGTCGGAATTCCCGAACCTAAAAAGAGGAAGATTGGTCCCAAGACTGTAGACGCTGTTTTCATAGGATATGCCTTAGACAGCTATGTCAATAGATTTCTAGTAACTCACTCAGAAGTAAATGAAATCTCTAACAACACCATTATAGAAGCAAGAGATGCAGTTTACTTTGAAAACATATTTCCTTTTAAGGATAGAAGTTCAATCTCTTCCTCCATACCCTCTACTAGTTCTCAAGTCCAAATACCTATCTCTCAATCTGAACAAGACTTAGAACCAAGACGGAGTAAAAGGAATAGGATTGAGAAAAATTTAGGAGAAGGATTCTTCACATTTTTGATAGAGGGTGATCCCTCAACTTATGAAGAAGCAATGTCGTCTCCTGATGCTCCCTTCTGGAAAGAAGCCATTAACAGTGAATACAACTCCATCATGGAGAATAACACTTGGTTTCTAACAGATCTACCTTTAGGCAATAAACCAATAGGTTGTAAGTGGATTTTCAAGAAGAAACTCAGAGCCGATGGTACTATAGAGAAATACAAAGCTAGATTAGTTGCCAAGGGTTTTACCCAGAAGAAAGGGTTAGATTATTTTGATACCTACTCTCCTGTAGCTAGAATCACATCCATTAGAACTCTCTTGGCCTTAGCATCCATTCATGATATGCTAATCCATCAAATGGATGTAAAGACAGCATTTTTGAATGGAGATCTAGAGGAAGAACTTTATATGGACCAACCTGAAGGTTTCATTGCTAAAGGTCAAGAAAAGAAAGTCTGCAGATTAGTAAAATCCCTCTATGGCCTGAAACAAGCTCCCAAACAATGGCACAATAAGTTTGACAAAGTAATTGGTGAATATGGTTTCTTGTCAAATGAGTATGACAAATGTATATATTCTAAAGGTACATGTAAAAGTTGTGTCATTTTATGCTTGTATGTAGATGACATCCTTATCCTAGGATCATCACTAGAATTGATAAATATTACAAAGAACTATTTATCTAACCAGTTTGATATGAAAGACCTAGGAGAAGCCAACCTAATTTTAGGAATGCAAGTGACCAAAGGCAAAGAGGGTTATACTCTATCTTTAGCACATTCAATTGAAAAAATGCTAAAAAGATTTGAGTTATTTGATAAAAAACCTGTCCTTACTCCTTATGACAGCAGTATTGTACTGAAAAAGAATGAAGGACCACCTTTGGAACAACATAAATATTCCCAGATGATAGGCTCCCTTATGTATATAACAAACAGGACAAGACCTGATATTGCATTTGCTATTGGGAGACTAAGCAGATATACCAGTAACCCAAATCAGTCACATTGGACTGCCTTGGATAGGGTATTTAGATATCTCAAGGGCACCCTAGATTACAAACTTCATTTTACTAGGCACCCTGATATCATAGAAGGTTATTCAGATGCAAACTGGGTAACCGACTCACATGATGTAAAATCTACTACTGGATATGTATTTACTCTAGGAGGAGCTGCGATCTCCTGGAGCTCTTGTAAACAAACTATCATAGCTAGGAGTACAATGGACTCTGAAATGATAGCTTTAGATACAACTTGTACAGAAGCTGAATGGCTTAAAAATCTTATTATGCATATACCTGTTTCTCTTAGTCCTGTTCCTGCAATTTCTATAAATTGTGATAATAAATCTGTTATTGAACTACTAAAGCATGATTCTGTGAATGCTAAGATGAACAGGCACCTGCAGCTGCGCTTCAAGTCAATCAAAAGCCTACTAGGCAAATATGTGGTTCTTGACTATATAAAGTCAGAAAAGAACCTTGCAGATCACTTGACGAAGGGTCTGTCTAGGACTTTGATCCTAGAATCATCGAGGGGGATGGGGTTAAGCCCATAAATTAGTCACCAGCAGTGGCAACCCAACCGAGTCTGACTGGAGATCCCAAGAAGCCGGTTCAATGGGTAGAAACAAGCTGAACTTAGGTGACTTTATGGAACACTGACTCGAGATTAAAAGTCTCATTAAAATAAAGCCCAAGCAGCTGTACATGTGTACAATAACTCCCCATCCCTATGGTGACAGTGTTCCTGTGTGATATGGTTAGGATGAGTTTAAACTCTTAATAAGTCCAAGCTGTAATGCTAGGTTGATTCATATCACCAACCATTAAGGACTTACCTATATGAGAGGTCGTGAAGGCCGCGACTATGGGACAGGGCGATCCCAGACAACTCTCATGAATGTGGAAAGTGCGCATGGCCATTTAAAAGCGCCACCCGATAGACCAAGGACCTCTAGCGTACTATGTGTGTTATTTTCTAAATCTGATTCAAGAAGTCTGATTCAAGGCATAGTCCATCAAGCACTTCTTCAGATTAAGGCAATAGTCACTACGTGAGATTCAAAGCTGTAGTCCATCTCATCTATGCATAGTATTTTACTGCCCAGATGCTCTCTCTCTATTTACTTCACTCTTATCTCTGTTTCGGAACTTGACCTTTTGGGGGGGGATTGTTGGTTTTGCTTTTCTCCAAAAGTTCAATTCCTCTCCCTTTCTTTAGTCCCACATCGGATGCACCAAAACCTTCCTATGTACATATATTACTTTCTCTCCTTTGCTCTATTAAGTTGTTGTGTGGGGAACCCCTTGGGCCACACGCGCGTGCCGCCGCCGCCGCCCGGCCCGGCTCGGCTCGGTTCGGCGCGCGTAACGGGTGCGGGTACGCGCCCACATCTGCGGGCGCCGAATGCCGATCCGATTTCCTCTTCGGGTTCGGGCTGGGACCCTAAAATTCTTTTTGCTCCTCTTTATTCAGTCATTTATTTTTTCTGTAACGTTAGAAAATTAATTTCTGAACGTTACAAAATGATTCTGAACCGGTTTTGTGTCCAGATTCACTATTTTAATATTGTGTAACGTCTGAATTAATATGAGAATTAATTCAGACCGTTACAATTTTGTATTATATATTTGTGCTGATTTCTTTGAGAATCCATTCAAAAAATTACATACTCCAAACCTCTGTCAATATTCTATTCGTTTTCGTTGTCTCCGAGCTCTGGGCAGAGCTAAGTTCTGGTCGTTCTCTCCAAGTCGTGTGCGGCAACGAGATACCGGTAGTGCGGGGGTTTTACCACTAGGAGCTTCGGGAACGTCTGCACACAGATCCCGAATAAACTCTTAGGGCAGTGCTTCGTGCACGACTTCCCCAGAGGCCGGTAACATTGTTTAATTTTATTTTATTTTGTATTCTGGAATTGTTCAAAAGAAAGGACATAAGAAATTCTAACATTAATATCCTGAAATATATAAATAGTATATAAATAAATTATTCTACGTAGCAAACCCGAATAAGAACATGTCTCTAGATAGGAATGTGTATGTATGCATTGGGTGATGACCCTTGGTTGTTTGTTGGGGCTGGTAGATTACTTGAGGCCTGTAGCTACTGTATTTCGTGCCTAGACTTGGATATGGCTTTTGGTACGTGCAGTCTCAGCTCGGATTGGACGAACCCGAGGCAAGTATACCTTGCCTATTTATTTACAGTATTTACATGCATATTTTTTTACCAGTCATTTATTTGGATATACTGTTATATGTTTCACATGTTTCCTTACCCGTATGGTTATATGATTATTTTGGTTGATACATAGATTTGATACACGGATTCGTACTGCATGGCATATAGGATACACATACCGAATCTTTGTTTTATCTTCTTCTTGATAGAGTTACCTCTATACTTGATAGTCTGGCATATCACCTGTTAGAGTCAGACTGGAAGTGTCGCGGGTGCGTCACTGACGGTAACTTTGGGTGGGAGGACAGCTACTAGACGCTTGTGCTACTATGCATGCACTATATATATATATATATATATATATATATATATATATATATATATATATATATATATATATATATATATATATATATATATAAGTAGAGATCATGTATCCGGAGTTGTACTACTTACTGTGTGTCTCTGTGCTCGATACGGGTACGCACCGTGTGTCTCTGTGCTTCGGAGCTATGAATTTATATTTGGAAAGCCCACGAGTCGAACGTTGTCCTCATTTGCATATCACATAGATGAGTTAGACTGGTTGTTGACAATTGTACATAGACCCATGTTTACTTCTTTGCATGTTATTTACTGTATTTTATTTGGCATGTATTTTTTGTATCTTGTTATGTACCTCTGAGGACCTGGTTTCCTGCCAGGTTATTGCTGAGTACTGACATAGGATTGAGGACTTCTTCTGGAATTCAGGTATCATTTGTTGATGCCTTATTATCATTCTATCATATTTAGTTTTGTTCCTAGTTCATAGTATATAGCTAGCATTGTGGATGTTATATACGGATATTTTGGATATATTATCTTATTAGGACAGCTTATACGTATTCGAGTTGGACAAGAGTATGGTTGAATGCATAGCTGGCCATTGTCACGTGGCCTGGTCCGACGTATTTTGGGACTGGAGCGTGACAAGATTTTTGTGGTGGCCCATGTAGGTCCCGTTTCGTAAAATATACAAAGTCGTGGTAGTACTTAAGCTAGATGTACTATTGCAAGTCTGTGACCAATTAAGGAATCAAGTATTCGATGGTACATCCACAACTAGGGTTATAGGCTTCTCTAAGATTAGTCCAGCATGATTGCTTTCGAGTTATTCTTCTCAGCATGATTGCATTCATATTTTTTTGGTCATATGATTTGACTTAATCTCTCTATTGACCTATTGATCGACTCATCTCATTTTAAAATAATAATAATAATAATGTTTTGAAAATGCCTCATGGATTTGGTCAAAAAAAAGTTCATGAAACTATATTTCATCCTTATTACGGAATTGGAAGATTTTGCCGCCAGAGATTGACTGGCCAGGTAGAACTTTAGATAACGGGATCAAGGAACTATATATTTTCTCGGATTTGACCTAATCTATATCCTGGGCATCTTGATTGACTCTTCTAGCTTACTTCACAAAAGTTATTTTGGAAACACCTTATGGATTTAGCCGAAGACAAGTTCAAGAACCTGTATTATCTGACGTAGCAGTGGTGCACTGTAGCCATCCGTCGTATTATGAAACCAGGAAGTTATTTGCAGCCAGATGCACCCTGGTGTGGCAGTAACTTCACGTGACATGATCACAGAGGTATTTGGTTCTCGGGTTTTACCTAGACTACATCCTATGCATCTCGGTTGGCTCGATACCGTTATTGAAAAAATTATTATTACCTCTTTCCTGCTTTGCTTGATGCTAACGTTGTTTAAAGCTGGTATGGATTGCTCGACCCAGCCTTAGGACCTTAATATCACTTTTCTTACCAATGACTAGATTAGAATAACCTCGTGCATATACCACTTAGTAAATTATGTAAATTTGTTGCATGATTGTTATGTTGGGACAATTAAGGGTACGTGAATCCTTAGATGATGCAAGGGTAAGACTTATAGGTTAGACTATGTTTGACTATAGGGCTTCATAGATATTGACCATAAGATTGTATGGGTTGACTCGAATACTTCAAGGTTGGTAGGTTAGTTTAGAACGTTCCATTTACAAGAGGGTGACGAAATTGATATTTTATAATAGTTTTAGAGATTAGGATTGAGAATGTGATTTTGATAAACCTGAATATAGAATAAATAGCTAGGTGCGCAATCTTTATAGATACAAATGCTACATATGGATATTGGTAGGCAATGATATTGGATAATATTTAAGGGTATAATTTCACGTATATATTGGGTATACTTGATTGAAGCTTGATAAGAATGATTTAAGTAGCGGGACTTAGGAATTTCATTAATGATGGTCTAATCGACTAACTACTATAGACAAGGATGGAAGAGATAGTGGGAAGGGAATTGTTGATGCTTATGGGTTAAGGATTGACTAAGATTTGATAACTAATAATAATGAGTTATGAACTTACCTTGAGGACTAGTACATGGTCAGAATATATATGCAGTAAATACTTGGAGGATACACGACCAAGTGTAGAAATTGGGAATAAGAATCGGTAATAGAATATTTCCTTTAAGGAATTAGTGATTGGTGGTTGTAGTCGTATTTTTAGAAGTATTAGACCAAATCGAATTGTTACATATTAAAAGATATGCTCTTAGAACAAGGAAAAAAGGGATGATAAGTTCTATAGCGTGATTATTGAGGATTCATGACTTATGGATTCAGAACCTATGGAAAATTTTGAGGATCGACCAGAATAAGGATGAACATATATACGACTGGGGGCAACTACTCGAGGTTATTTTTTTTTAGTGATTCTTAGTCATAGATGTAAATAAAGTAATTGCCAATATGATAGGTAGTTAAGGACCTCACAAATAGCAAACAATGACTATGTTACGGAAATCGAGATGAGTAATTCATGGTGAGACCATCAGAGTTACATGTGATGGTTAAATTTAAATTTTGAGGACAAATTTTTTCTAAGGTGGGTAGAATGTAAACCCCTAAAAAATTTAGAATTTTAATATTCCGTAATGGTTGAAAATTTCTTCACTTATTGTATTATTATTGATATTGTTTCAGTTATTATCCTTACTTGGTAATTATTTTAATATATTATTGTCTCAGTATGTCCGATTTTGACAAAATTTTCCTAAATTAAGTAGGTTGCCTATATTTTATCTTAAATATTCTAAGTGTTCCAGAATATCCTTTGATCAATCTAATGATATTTGAGTAATTACTATTATTACAATTGTTAAGAATCCTTATATTAATTAATAGAACCCTTAATATTGATAAGTATGAGGTATGGTGTTGTTATTATATGAATGAATAATAATATGTCTATTATATAAATTGATAATGGTTATCCAGGTTATAACTAAGTATACCCAGGTTGACTTGGTAAATGCACATTTAAGCCAGCTCTATCTCACCTTGCTAACGTGGGCTTCTTGCATGGCACTATAACCTTCAAAATCCAGCCTTGTACCAATTTGCCAATGAAAACCTTGCTTTCCATTAGCCTACTGTACACACAACCGGACCCATGGGTGCACACTCAAATGTAGCAACATGCTACTGAGTTTTGCATGCATGAATTGTGTTTGGTGAAGCCTGTGAACTCAACTTTGGATTCGGGTCGGACATATCCCACTGCACCGACCCAAGCCCGACCCATTATGGACCCTTTATGGATTTGAATTGGAGTGTGATGTTCCTTCTCCATTGGAGTGTGATGTTCCCCCTCCACCCCCACCCCCTCTCGCGACCGCCGCCGTCGACCCTGCTCCCCACACACCCCCCCCCCCCCCCCTTCCCGCCACCGCCCCAGCCCCCCTCTCCGCCACCGCCCCCACCTGCCCACCCCCGCAGCAACAGCAACAACAAAATCAGTAGCAGCAGCCGGCGAGCACAGCGAGCGGCGGCGAACGCGGCCAGCGGCTGCTGCTGCGGGGGCGGGGAGGGAGGGGGGGTGAGGGGGAGCGGCGGCAGCGGGCTGACCGCGGGGAGAGGAGGGAGGGTGAGAGGGAAGAGGAAGAAAAAAATAAGAGAACATTTTCGTCAATTTTTTTTTGGATCAAAACAGTTGACCGTTATGACTGGACGAATTCCGTCTAAAGTAGAAGGTCTTGTACATTATAAAAACAATATGAGGTGCACCCTGAATATGGATAAATAAAATGGAGGATAAATTAAAATATCTCATAAAAGAAAGAGTGAATAAGATCTTGGCCATTATATTAAATCTAAATACTACAATTGGTTATGGAGAGTAGATGAAATATCCTAAAATAGATCTAGACTACAAATCTATTCGCGTGGACTTCCTAAGGTCATTGGCAAAGGATGAGCAAGTCACTAATTAATTACATAGGATCCGTTTGATTCACTATAATATAATCGTAATAAAATTAAATAAAAAAAATACAAATTGTAATCTTAATATAATCGAATAAAAAAAATATTTTTTTATTCGATTTCATATAATTACGATTATATTACGTGAACCAAACGGACCAAAGTTTCGTATTCCTAATTAACCAAGTCTTTACAAGTTGGTTAATCAAGTGGATCTCTTGCATGATATTGGACATTCCATAGGTCTGGAATGGTCAACCAGTCTCAATCACACACACACAAAAAAAAATTCTATAACTTCAATTCATTACAAAACACAAATAAAATAAAAATATAAAAATACCTAAAAGGTAGACTTACAAGAATCTTCATTGGCCCCCTCCCCTAACACACCCATACCACCACTAAAAAGTATCCCAAAATTAAACTAGCTTTTCAAACAAAAAACATATATCAACTATTCTTATCAAACGGGTTTGTGCTTTTCAGAAAATAAGCAATAATAAGCAAAAGCATCAATGATAACCATTCCAACCTTAATTAAATGATCTTGAACTGAGAGAATTACCATTCCACTAAAAAGAATCCACCTTTCTCAAAAATCTAAAAAATCACCCTTCTGCAAAGAACCAAATTACATTTCATAACAAAAGCCAAACCCACAATAATTTACATGATAAAAATTACTCCCTATGCTAAATAATCCCCATCTTTTCCTTTATTAACATTCCTGCGTATCATGAACCAAAGAAGAACCAACACTATCCGACAGAACATGTTCAACTGTACTAATCGTATAAATTGTAGCTTCAATCATTGTTCTCGGTCACAACCTCGCCGGGCTGATCACCTGGATCTCGCCATCCTTTACACTGACATGCTCGTCGACCTCGACCTGAGCTCCCTCCCCCTCGCCTTCCTTTATAGTCTTCCTGACATGCTCATCGACCTCGATCTGAGCTGCTCCTTTCCCCTCGCCTTCCTTTACATTTTCATTCACCTGCTCGTCGACCTCAACTTGAGTTTTCTCTCCCTCTGATCCTACCGAATCGTGGCGGTGGAAGCTCTCTTGTATCTTTGTAACACCCTTCTCAACAGGATCAATTGCCTGAGAAATTGTTAATGCGACATCCTTAACAACCTGCAAAACACAAATAAATATGTATGGTTAATTCTAATGGCTTATGGGTAGATTTCTAGATGATATCCGAGCACCGAGTCCAATTGTATGGCCAGAAGGCTAATTGTTGGGTCTGCTTCTCAGTACAGAACCCAATTATGATACTTGCCGTTGGGTTTCATGCAATGATATAAGCATGGAAGATGAATGGTAAGAATAACATAACGATATCAAATTTCTCGGCTCCTAGGAATGGAAAATGAATTCCTAGGAATACAAAACCTTCAACCAAACAATAAACCTTCACCTTTGAGTTTTATTAAGAAATAGTATAGCGAAGGATCAAAAGTTTCCAACCCACGATATCAAATTTCTCTCGTCTCCTCGTTATTACTCCTCCCCAGCCCGTCTACCAACATGTGCGTCTGTTGTGTGCCATAGAAAATTGTTTGCCAATTGTAAAACAGAAAAATAACATAATAGAAGCAAGAACTTTTAAAAATGTGATATAACTACATGAAAACATTCACCTTATGTAATTTGATAGCTGATGCATAGTAGGCATTTTCTCCTACTGCAAGGTTCTTTATGTTGAAAGCAACACAAAGTTCACATAAAAAAGATCATGAAAATAAACAGAGTTTAGGTCTAATGGAAAATAATCATAGATCTAATTGAACATTACTCTGGAAAAAGTAAAACCAAAGTTAAAAATTTGATGAATAGAATCATAAAGGAAAGCAGGACCTGCCTGAACAATTTGCTTTATAAAACCTACTCATATTCTGTGTAAATAACAGATATGCGTACCTCAAATGATAGTATGTCCATAATATAATCATAATAAACATTGAATAAAATCATAAAGGAAATACAGGGAGCTCACATGTTCACCACCACCAAGAAAAACATCCTGGACACTCTCTGTAATACTCGTTCCAGGAGCCTCAACCTGGGTTTCAGTTTGTTCAACAACAGCTGGCTTCTCGGCACCACCCTCATCCACCTTAAACTTAGCTTTTGTTTGAATAGAGGTAACCTTTCCATGCTCTGATATTGGTAGGTAGCGGTAAGGCTCCGTGGGGAACACATATACATGGGCAACAGCTGCAATAGCCATCTAGTAAAAAGAAGATTAAAAGGTACTATTTTAATATTTTCATGAACTAGACAACAATGTTAAAGTGTGTACCATAGAAGAGAATAGTATCACATAGATTATAAGAGAATAGCATCACATAAAGGAACAATAATGCAACATAATGTAATGCAGCCATATCAAGATTAAACTTTTTTGCTCAATTCGAGTCTTTCTTCAAAAATAAGGGCAACACTTTGTATCTCAAAGTCTTGTATGTCAAAAAATTACCTTCACTTTCAAATAAGAAGTGTCTCAATGAAAGTTCTGTTTACTCTTTTCTTTCAAATGCTAGCCTCGCAACAAATGTAGTTAATGCATAATGACGTCAAGACATTCTAAGATGTGACACAGAAGAGGACTTACTTCGATGCAGATAAGGAAATCTTGGATGCCATTTTGAATTTTTCCTTCTTTAGGTAAGATGCCAAAATAACATATTATTGCGATACCCACACCTTGCCACCAAGTTGCAAACACAATTGCTTTAAAGCTGATGAACTTTGCCAAAGGCTTGATAGGTTCCAACCTATGATGAGTCACATTGTAGAACTGCACGAGACAATATAAAGCCCACATCTGACTGAAGTTTATAACAACTGTGATATAGGGGTACCTACCAGAAAATGACTGAGTTCATAGTACACAAAACAAGAATGGCAGAAAACAACAGTTTTCAGCCATAGTGTAGTATAAAGGATTAGATGCAGATATAAGACAGTTATTGGTGCTTACCCATAGTACAACTTGAACTCTCCATCTCCATAAACTCCAAAAATCTCCAACAACAATGCCAAAAAGGCACATAATGTCTTCAATATCATCTAAGAGCAACCAAGGGAAAGGGAGAAATATTAGATACTGGATGGAATTATACATAGCTAGAGTCATAGGCATACATATTGTACGAGACCAAATTTAACAATTGAGTGTAAATCTTTTCCAAGAACACTTGGTTGGCAAAAGAATTGATAGACTGAGCTATGATGCGATAATCCCTTCTCCTCCTCTCCCTTGAGCAACTCTTCCCTCAGCTGTTTCTTTGATCCTTTATCAAGAAGTTCAGCAACTCTTTCTTCACCCCCTGAAGTTTTACATTGGGGAGTTGAAAATCTTGTTAACATAGCCAAGAAATGGAAGAATAGCATATGCACATAGAAGTAAATAAAAGGGAACTGGAAATAAAGATTCAAAGAGAAACACTTATGTTGGTGGGCCTCTATGATCTCTTCATGGAAGTTCATGAGCTTTATCTCCAACTACTTTGAGCGTTATATTATAATACTATGTCATTGAACTTTTTACACCAAGTATTACTTGGATTTTATCTTATATAATGATATTTGGCTGGGATCTGCTTGATCCCATCTTTTCTTATACAGATTTCAGGATATGAGAATGGACAAAATGCGCTATTTTGTGTAGTGTCTATCAGCTTTATGAACTGTTTGACAATAGAAGAGAGAAGTATTTTTAATGACATATGTTGCATAAATGCTCGTTTTCATTACTGTGATATATAAACCAAGGCCCAGGCCCGAGCCCATCTATGGTTCTCAAGGGCACACACACGCAGTCGGTCTGGGCCCGAACCTTCTCATCATATGACATGCATGTGGTTTATCCACATTATCGTCGTTCATCTCAGAGATACAATCAACTGTTGTAATCTGTAAGTAAATCTTGCAGTTGTCCACTGACTCTACAAACCCTGTCCAGAGACAGTGCATCAGATTATCCTTTACCTTAAATGATAAGTCGGCAATATTTGATAAAATTACACCATTACTACAAATCTTACTTGATAAGAATGAAAGCAATCTAGGGATCTTCATATGGTACGCAAACAATTCTTAAAGCTCTGCCAATTTTTATTTTCACCTTAAACGTAACTTGAGCTTCAAAAAGACACCTAGGTATTAAATCCCCCTTGACGCGTGTTCGTGTACGCATGTGAAGAAGAAGCCATTCAGACGCAACAGTTCCCTCATCTGGAGAAGAAATCCATTGATCCAGCATGATACGTCATTCGAGATTCCTGATGGTGAGAATAACATCATCAAATTAGCACCCACGGTGGGGCCTTTCAGGACTACAAATTTTAGTCCTTTGTTCTCTACCACTTAGAGATGAATAACAATTGCACAAACGGCGCCGCGTCACTGCAGCACTCCAGGCTCCCTGATTTTGTTAGTATAGCTAGCCTAGGGACTGAACGCAAAGGGACAACCAGTTCCTTAAACTCCATAGCTCGCAGCGTCTGGCCTCTCTCTCTCCATCCCTCCAGTCACCACGTCCTTCGTAGTGCCTCAGAGGACTACTCTCAGTGATGTTGCCTCCCTTCATGCCTAACATATGTGCAACAACATTCCTTTATCTTTTCGATGCCGCCCACGCCCTCGTCCTCAGTGTCTTGACGACCAACCCAAGCTTGACCACCCAAGTCGTGGCTCGGCACTAACCTCCATGCCTCAGGCCTCGCCTCAACAGTAAACCTTTGTGCTAATGTCGTCCTCCTCCAAACCTTGTACATCCCTGGTCTACCATCCCAATGGCAATACCTCTATTATCACTGCAATACCTCTAATACCACTGCACCATACTCTAACAATTAGGTCCCAAACATCCATTTTCAAGTTCAAGGGCTTTCTCCTTATCCTCCTAATTGCTATCCCGCAACCAGTCTTTCCCATCGACTTCCCCCTCGGGATAACCCCCAGCAGCAGCAGCAACAACAATACTCGGTTGGGAACGACGAACCCTCACAGCTTGATGCGAGACTTCCCTTGCCTCAGCAACAACAATATTCACTCGGTAATGGCGAGCCACCGCAGTACATTAGAGGATACGCCATACCTCAACAACAATATTATCCCGCTGGCAATGGGGTGCCTTTATCATTCCTGGGGAGGAATGACCGACCTTATCAATAATAAACTCCTGTCGAGGAACTGATCACAGGCCGCAACGCACTTCGTTGTTCCATGTCCCATGTCAACTCTTCCACGGTGAGCGAGGGAAATTCTCCTCCGCCTTCGGCCACTCGAGCGGCTGGACGAGCAAATGGAGAAGAAGCAGAGAATCCCAAGGACGAGCTCTCCGAAACAATTTTGATGCACTAATGCCTGACAGAATCACACCAAAGATCGTCAATATAATGGGACGACCAACCTAGACGACCACATCTAAAATTTTATTTATATCATGACTATAAACAACTACCTTGTCTGGTTAGCTACAAGCTCTTTCCGATCTCTTTAAAAGTACCAACACTAAGGTGATTCAACAAACTATCGAGGGGGTCGATAACATCATTATTATAAACCTTGATAAACACTAAAGCTATCTAGGATTTTTTACCAAGAGAGGACTACATATAGCCCCCTTGACATCTTCATAAGTTATGCACACAATTCTACCCTACAATTCTATTAATTTCTATTTTTGCCTCAAAACCTAACTTGAGCATCGGAGAGGCACTAGGAGATCACCACCACCCTTGACGCATGTTCGTGTACGAAAGTGAAGAAGAAGCCATCCACACAAGTAGTTTCCTTAATCTAAAGAAGCAATCCATTGATCCAGCACGATACGATACGTCATCCGAGATTCCTAGTGGTGAGAATAACATCATCACATGGGCATTACTGTGTACATACATTAGAACTAAGAAGACAATAACACCAATGCATGATGTCTTAGTTTCTCCATAAACTTTACGTTATATAAACAAATAAGAAGAAAAAACATGCTACTGTAAGATACTAGGCTACTGATGCTGACAGTGTTTAGTTAAAAGTTATTTGTTTCTAATAGAATAATCAAATCAGTGTTCTTCTTCCAAGAGGAACAAGAACATGTACTTACCTAGGCATGCAAAAAGGTAGCTTCCGAAAGAATACAAGGCAAATGCTTCGTAACAATTCCTCAAAATGTCGCAAACTATAGAAAACTGTGCTTTCCATAATGATATTATCTGAAGAAAATAAATAATACATTTCAAAATAAGTATCAAGTTTACTCTTGCATGTGCTAATACATTTCAGAAAATAAAGAAGTACAACAAAGAAGAGAGTGTCACAACCATATGCTAATACATTTCAGGAATTTCTCTTTATCAACTAATTTCGAGAGAGTATCAAAAAAGGTTCAACTTCTATGATATATTTACTGCGTGTCAGCATCCATAAACACATTGGAATGACATAAACACTCTTACTGTGTTGTTGATGTCTCTCAATTGAAGTGTAAATAACAAATTTCACAAAACTCTCCTAATGTTTCAAATTTATCAATTAATTCCCCTAACAATATTTTCTTACTGGGAAACACTTGATGGTTATGACTTCTCCACATCAAAATTCTTTGGAAAGAGACAAAAACATACTCTCTTAGCAGATATAACTCTAAAGTAGAAACTAAAATTTATTTTTCTCCATCTCTTTCTTCCCCCTTATTAAATATTTAACCCTCAACCCTCATCACAACTTTGTAGCTTTGGTGTAGTGGCACGGACTCTAACATGATGGTATAGGAGCAACCCATGTTTAAAATGTTTCCTGGTGTGCATTTTTAAACGAATTCTTAAAAAGTAAAAATAAAAAATAAAAAATAAAAAATAAAAAAATAAATACCGCTGTTATCAAGCTCTTGGTTCATAAAATTGGAATTCAACTTGCGGGATGTGAGTAATGTATATTTACTCCTCAACCCTCATCACAACTCTAGAGATTTCGTGCAGTGGCAAGGATTTTAATACTCTTCATCAATAGGGACTTCAACACACATTATCATCGACCTAATATCTTCCTCCCCACTATGTCCAACCCCACTAACTCCATCATCTCTTTCCTTCAACTCTCCATTTCTCATATGCCCAGAACCATGAGCGTTATCCAACCATTCTCCGCACATTGCAAATTTTGGCATGGTAACCATCATGTTTGCTACTTGCACTATGTTTCAGATATGGCTCGAAAATTTTGGTTTGCAAGATTTCGAAGGGGCATCAAACTAGACTATGTTGCTACAACCTTTGTATTTGCCCCCATAAAATTGAGTTATAATGGAATATGTTGCTCTAGTGTTGGTATAATGTGTAGTAGCGATGGGAAGATGGGGAGTCATGGACTAATGAGAGGGTGGATGATTGGAAGAATTAATAGCATGACTGAATGTGTTTGAACCATCAGAGAAATGATTTTTTGTAAACATTTTTTGTTGTCGTCACTGTTGTAGAATTTCGGACTAGTCTTAAGGTCTAAATATAAACTGGTTGTAAATCAAAACAGAATAATCCGCTAACAAGCAGTGTGAACTTCTATATAAACAGTGAGCAATAAAAACCACTAAAGAAATGCTAACATAATTAGCAAATCAGCATGCTTGGTTGGTCAGCCGTTGCTCAAAGCAAGATTCGATAGTAGTCCGTCGATTTGTTTCCAGGGACCAGCAAATTCCGAATGCACCGAGTTGCAATCGAACTTCCGGAACACTTGTTTCTATCACCTCCTTCGTCAGACAAAGCGTTGTTATGATGGAGCTATGGCACTCGGACAAGCGTTGTGGTAAGTGCGGAAAACCAATGATTGCTTGAGAGCATTGTTGCGCTAAGTGCAGGAATGCACTAACTGCTAGAGATTTCTCTCTTCTTTTCTGTTCTCTTCTCAAGGGTCATCTCTAACCAAGTATTGGCTCACTCCTTATATAGGAGAACCTTACTTGATCAGTTACAAAACTGACCAGTTGTCAGTAATGGCAGCAATCAACAAAAGGAGCAACTCTTTTAAGTGATCAATTTGACACGAACGTGCGAAATGCAAAATACGTCATCAAAGTGCTACTTTGTGCCCTTCGTCCATGCCTAAGTCCGAATCCGAGCTATATGCCCTCCGAAGGAATTTTTCCAATAATTGGTGATAAAAACAAATGTGGACTGCCGGATTTGATCCTTGTCCACTAGTAAAATCCTCTACTGTATTTACCACTTGAGCTAAAACACAACATGTGTACAGTTGTGTACAGTGAATAAGTGAATAATTAAATATTGAAATACACACACATGGGGTTTGTCCAAAATGGAATAGTGGAACCGGACCAAAGCCCAACAGTCACTACTTTGATCCTGTGTTGAAAAATACTTTGCAATAGTATATTTTGTTAATTGTTTGGTAATGGATCATTTCATATTAACTACATGATAATCAGTATACATTAACTGCTAATGTTGTCCTTATGGTTCTGGTAATGTTCAACATTTAAGGAAATGAAGTTCTATGTATAAAAACTTGGTTCTTCAGTATGCTAGTTTTTACTTGTACATATTTCTATGCTTTTTTCCCCATATTTTTACAAGTTATGGCCATCTGCTGAATTCGTAGATCTCTTCTAAAGAGAACATGGATATCTTTGGAATACATATTTGTATTTTTCTTTCTCAAGGAATGCATGTTAGTTCACATTTCTTGTGTTGCTTTTAACATATATGGTGTGACAACATTTCTAGTTTAAGAAGACAGAAGGATTAGTGAGAGAGCAAGAAGGAGCCAGAACACTAGTCAGATATCACAATGGTGAGGCTTCACTGTGAAATCTGCGGAGTGTCCTGAGGCCGTCACGCTTCTTTGCGCACTACCACTGTGAACATGGCCCCGTGAACGAGATCCCAAAGTGGGTACAAGCTAGGGTAGGTTGACTCCTGAGGGGTGATCCGGATCCGGTCTCCGAAGGGCCCGGGAAGCGGCAGCCGGGGAAGCGACCAAAGGTCGACCGCGCTCCACCTGCGCCCTCTACCTCCAAATGAAGAGCAGGGGGACGGGGTATCTTGTCTGCCAAGAGACGAGCAAACGTAAAGGTACCAACTCTGTAGAAGTCTTCTTGTCTAGGCTGGATAATTAGGAGGGGTTTGGAGATCAGAGATGGTGTTTTCAGTACTTATTAAGGTTAAAATAGTATTTAGACTAGAAGGTTTGCTGATATGGCGTTTGTAATAATCAGGACATTCTGTTAGGATTTGGTATGTTTTATTCACATATTTCGTGTTGAACATGTTTTTATTTTGGTAATCTACCACGGTAGAACAATTCAGATGAGGAATAAGTTGTGCATCTTTTGTTGCTTGGTTGTAACCAAGGAAACGTTGTTGCATTCCATGTTTCTATGTTGTCTTATCCTGAATTTACAGAAAATTGGAAAGTTACATCCTCCATATCCTGTTTGATAAGTCTTGTAGTTATTGCTCAGTGTGAAAACTTAAATATCTACTCCTTTGACACAGATATGAAACTGCATTTTCAAGTATTGTCATCAGTAATGAACATGGTGAAGCTATCGACAATATGCAAACCAGTTCCTATTTCCTTGTTGAAATTTTAATTCTCGAAATTTTGGTTCCTAGCTGCGCTATAAATGTGCTTCAGAATAATCGTATAATGAGCTATAATACTAAAATTGAATCAAATAATTAAATAGGATGTATAGTTTGGTTTATAAATAAGATTAATATAGATGTAAACTTTGTTCATGTGCATCATAAATTGTTCTTTATTTTGTAGTTAATATGTGTTGTTAAATGATTTGTTCAGATATGTATATATTGCATTTAGCTGATCAATCTACTGTTATATGCTCTTTTGCTCTGATTATTTTTCGTTACCAATGTAGACAGTGACACCTAAGTAACATTAATATGTTGTTTTAAATTTTTTATCAAAAATTTACCTACAGAATGATAAACTATGTAAATATTACGTATATGATAAAATGTTTGGAAAATAAGGAATACTGATCGTCACACTCATACCGTCATTACTATTGACGGTTTGGTCCCAGGACCTCCAATAGCATTAGTGTATATCTAAATTAAGCACATGATCCAGATAGAGTAACAAATCGTCATTGGCAATGGCGGTATAAGTGCATGCACTCATACTGTCATTGCTAATGGCGGTATGGTGGCTGTTACGACTGTGTTGCTTTCTTTATTCTTTTTCACTCAAACTACCATCATTGCTAATGGCGATATGGTGGTACGGTGGCAGTTATGACGGGGTTGCTTTATTTATTTATTTATTTTTAATAGGCTAAATTTTAACTTTGATACCCTCAACTATTCATGTTTTTCAACTTGATACCCTAAACTTACTCGACAACTTGAAACCATCAACTATTGAATATTTTCAACTTCGTGTCCTAAAAACAAAAATTCTGAAACTACCCCCGCCCTCCACCCTCCTCTCCCCGACTGCCCCACCCCAGCCCCCCCGTGCCCCCATGCCTCCCCCTCCTCCCGAGCTGCACCCCCCCTCTCTCCGCGCCCGCGTGCAGCGACGACAACTGCGGCTGGAAGGGGGGGGCAACCAAGGGGGCCGGTGACGGGAGGAGGGGGGCGGGTGGGGCATCCAAGGGTGGCGGCGGGAGAAGAGGGGGTGGGTGGGTGGGGAAGAGAGAGAGAGGAGGGATAATTTTGGATTTTTTTTTCAAGATATCAAGTTGCTCATTAAAAAAAATTAGGGTGTCAAGTTGGAAAACAGTGATAGTTGATGGTATAAAATTACAAATTAGCCTTTTTAATATTTGTCACCAAACCGCCATTAGCACTGACGGTCTATATGCATAACCGCCAGTAGCAATAGTGGTCTCAGTGCATGAGCCATGTATGCATACAGTCATGCATATGAGCCATGCATGCACATGTATTTGTGAGCAACATGCATTAGCTCTTTGTGAGCCATGCCATGCATGACTATTCTTTGTGAGCGCATGCACGAGCCATTCATGCATATGTATTTGTGAGCATGCATCAAAGTCGCCATTACTAATGGTGTAAGAGTCACCATAACGCCATTACCAATGGCGATATGAGTGCATACACTCATACGGTCATTACTAATGACGATTTGTTACTCTATCTGCATTTTGCAAAATATGTTATCATGTGCATAATTTAGATATATTTTATTATCGTATATGTAATTTTCTGTTTATTTTTTAATTTGAATAATGTCATACAGCCAATAGCATCGGCGGTTTGATGTTTTTAAAAAAAATAGAAGAAAAGAAGAAGTTATGATTAGATAGAATTATAGAATAGAATTATAAATTCTATCTCATCTAAAAATTCAAATAAAATAAGATCATAAACCGAAACCAACACAACAAAAAATTTATTTTTAGAATGATAAATACAAATTTTAAGATTAGATATAATTTATAACATCACCTGAAAATGAATTTATCATTCTAAAAATGATTTTTTTTGTTGGTTATGATCTTCTTTTATTTGAATTTTAAGATTAGATAGAATTTATAATATTATATATTATAGAAAATTTATGATATTTAGATTTGAATGATATTTCTAAATAAACAATCCAAACATGATCGCACAAAAGAAATCTTACACTGAAGTTTGGAGATGGAGAGGAGAAGGAAAAGTAGGAGAAGAGAGAATATGAGAAAGGAGATTGCAAGGGCCTTAAACCCTAGGTTGCATCTCATGTCTATTTATATTGATATGCAATACACCCACAATTACTATTATACCCTCATATGATAAATAACAAAATAAAATAACTCTAACACCCTCCCTCAAGCAGGAGCATATAGATCAGACATGCCCAGCTTGCTACATAAATCAGAAAATTGACCACGAGCAAGTGATTTGGTGAGGATATCACCTAATTGATCCTCTGACCGAACATAAGGAGTGACAATCTGTTTCTTCAGCAACAAATCACGAACAAAATGACAATCCACCTCGATATGCTTCGTGCGCTCATGAAACACCGGATTACTTGCGATAAACATTGTCGACTGATTATCACAATACATCTCCATCGGAATAGGAATCATGATTCCCATTTCATGAAGAAGAGACTGCACCCACATCATCTCAGAAGCTGTATGAGCCATCGCACGGTACTCGGCCTCTGCACTAGAACGAGCCACAACATTCTGCTTCTTACTACGCCACGTGACAAGATTGCCACCCACAAACGTACAATAGCAAGAAGTAGACCTCCTATCACTGCGACTGCCTGCCCAATCAGCATCACTGAATCCAGTCACCGTAAGCAACTAGGAAGGTTTGTACAACAAACCCTTTCCAGGTACACCCTTCAAGTATCGAAGAATACGAGAGATAGCCTCCCAATGTGGTTGCCGAGGGGCATGCATAAACTGACTAACTACTCCAACTGCATATGTGATGTCTGGTCGAGTAACAGTAAGATATATAAGTTTGCCAACCAAACGTCTATAATATCCAACATCCTCAAATAACTCTCCCCTGTCAGCATCAAGCTTGTCATGATAATCCATAGGAGTCTCAACTGGCCGACACTCTAACATCCCAGTCTCGGAAAGCAAGTCTAGAACATACTTGCGTTGTGACAGATACACACCTTTCTTAGATCGAGAAACCTCGATTCCAAGAAAATATCGAAAAAGACCCAAATCCTTAGTATGAAACTGACGACTAAGGTAGGCCTTCAAGTCCACAATTCCAGCATAATCACTCCCAAATATAATGATATCATCAACATAAACAATCAACACGATAATACCTGCTGAGGAAGAATAGCAAAATACTGAATGATCTGATGTGGTACGCCGAAAGCCATACTGAATGAGAACTGAACTGAACTTGTCAAACCAAGCACGAGGTGACTGTTTCAGTCCATATAATGCTTTCTTCAATCGACATACGAGTCTTTTATTTTCTGCTACAACATATCCTGGTGGTTGATCCATATAAACCTCCTCCTGTAAGTCACTATGCAAGAAAGCATTCTTTATGTCCAGCTGATATATAGGCCATTGGTGATTAACCGCCACAGAAATAAGAATCCGAACTGAATTCAGCCGAGCCACTGGAGAGAAAGTCTCCATATAATCCACGCCATATGTCTGAGTATACCCTTTGGCAACCAACCGTGCCTTGAGGCGCTCAACAGAACCATTAGGGTGATACTTAACAGTGTACACCCATCTACAACCCACTGTTTGTTTTCCAACAGGAAGTGATGTAAGCTTCCAAGTCTGATTTTGATGTAAAGCATACATCTCCTCATCCATTGCATTTTTCCAACCAGAAGATGACATAGCCTGTTTGTAAGTTTTGGGAATAAAAGTAGAAGACAATGAAACAACAAATGGATGAAAAGATGATGAAGCACGGTGTAATGAAACATAGTTAGAAATGGGATGCTTATTCTTTGTGGTACAAAGGCGTTGTCTTTTTCTGAGAGCAATAGGAAGATCATCTGGATCTGTGGTGATGGGAGCAGAAACCTCAGGCACGGAAGATGATTGGTTGAAGGCTGAATTTTGCAGAACCACTGGCCTGTCCTTGGATCTCTGATAAACCTGTAAATGGGGAATGGAGACAGAAATTGATTCAGGAATGACCGGAAGTGGTATGGAAGATATCAAATCTGTTGTAAAAGGAATACAACGGTCTCCTGAAGGAAAGAAAGGGATAGACTCAAATAATGTAACATCCGCACTGACATAATATTTGCGTGACTGTGGACTGTAACAACGATAACCTTTTTGAGTACGGAGATAACCAAGAAAGACACACTTCAGATATCTAGGAGCCAACTTATCTCGATTAGGTTCCAAGTTATGAATAAAAGCGACACAGCCAAACACTCGAGGAGATAAGGAAAAGGGTGCAACATCTGTATGTAATATGGTAAATGGAACTTTGTTATTCAATACAGATGATGGCATGCGATTAATAAGATAACATGCAGTAAGAACGACATCTGCCCAATACTGTTTAGGGACATGCATATTGAACATGAGAGTTCGAGCCACATCTAAAATGTGTCGATGTTTGCGTTCGGCTATACCATTTTGTTGAGAGGTGTGGACACAACTGGTTTGATGAATCATACCACGATCAATACAGAAACTGTTCACAGAAGATTGAGTATACTCCAAAGCATTATCAGAACGCAGAATTTTGATACGTTTATTAAACTGAACATAGACTTCATTATAAAAGACAGATAACACATTTGAAAACTCATATCTTTCTTACATTAAATAACACCAAGTCATTCTGGAATAATCATCAATAAAAATAACAAAATACTGAAATCCTTTCGAACTTTTGACTCTAGACGGACCCCAAATATCAGAATGAACAAGATCAAAAGACTCTAATTGACGACTCTCACTACGACGAGGAAATGAACTACGGTGATGCTTGCCTAACTGACAAGTCTCACATTCAAGACTAGAAACATGACTCAAACTAGGAACAACTTGACGCAACTTAGCCAAAGACGGATGCCCCAAACGATAATGCCACTGCAACGGAGAAGTAGAAACAGAAGTGAAGGCTTTTCCAGGTAGATCCAAGTAGTACAGTCCATCTTTTTCATGCCCCGAACCAATCATCTTCTTCGTCTTGAGGTCCTGAAAAACACACGAATTGGGAGAAAATGTCACAGAACATTGAAGAGATTTGGTTAACTGGCTCACAGATAACAAATTAAATGAAAAATTAGGCACATATAATGAATCAAATAATGATAGTGATTGAGTAGGGTGAATAACACATTTCCCAAGCACAGGACGAGTAGACCCATCAGCCAAGATAATATAATGTTTCATGGAACTACGATTATGAAAGATAGATGTTATATCAGACATGTGAGAGCTTGCTCCTGAGTCGATGACCCAAGAGGTGGATGGTGACTGGGTTGCCACAAAAGCAGGATTACCTATATGTGCCATGGTTGCAGTAGGTTGGAAGGTGGTACTAGCAAGTGCGTTCAACTTCTGGAGGATCTGTTGAAATGGAGATGAGGTATCGGACGTTGAAGTCTGATTGAAACCCGAAGTATCATCTCTGGAAGCAGAAGTGGTGACCTGGGACTGCATATTTTCAGCATGCACTTGATGTGCATATTCTGGTTTGCCCCACTTGTCCCAACAGTAGTCTTCTACATGACCGAGCATTCCACAATAGTTACACTTTCGTGGTTGACCACGGTCGCCACCACCACCACCGCGGCCACCACCGCGACCATTGTCTCTACCACCACGGCCTCCTCCTCGACCAAAACTACGACCACCATCTCTACCGCCACGTCCACTACCACGTCCACCACCACGACCAACAACACTAGAAACTAGGGCAGAAGAGTCAGTACTCGGCACCACAGAACTCTGTCCCAGAAAGGAACGATTGAGACGGAAGAAAATATCTGCCACCGTAGGTAACTGCTCTCCAGCAAGAATTTGAGCTTTATAAGGTTCGAGCGCAGGATCCAAGCCGGCTAGGATAAGTGAAACATGAAACTCTTCCTTCTGTCTGCGAGCTTCCTTCAAATCAGTAGTAACATGATGATATTGAAGCAGTTCCTCCCACAAAGCCTTCTTTGAAGCCAGATATTCATTCACAGGCTTCCCATTTTGCTTTGTATTGAACAATAACTCGTACAACTCATAGATACGGGCAACGTTTCCCTTCTGCGAATATGATTCTTCCAGAGATGCCCAAATCCGTTTGCTTGATTCACACCACTGAACATTAGCAGCGATATGTGGTTCCATACTATGCCACAACCACGACATAACGTATGCATCTGCACTCATCCAATCTTCATACTCAGCGAAAGTTTCAGGCAGGGGTTCTTCCGTCAAAAACTTCAACTTCTTCTTAGCCCTTAACACCACTTTGATAGACTTGGACCAGGCAAGGTAGTTCGCACCATTGAGTTTCACCGCTGTAATCGACTTTCCCAATTCATCATTATGAATAACAGTAAAAGGAGAACCACCTCCGCTACCATCACCACTATTAATCTCGCTAGAAGATTCGGTCCCCACCATACTTGCAGATGCAACAGAAAGACGAGATCTTTGAAACCCTAGATCTCACAACGAACCTCAACCGACGAGGAATAACCAACGAAGATCTGTAGAAACCATAGATCTCATAAACGAACCACGAACGACCACGAACAACGAACAACGAACGACGAATCATTAAAAGTGGATGGGATGTACAGTACTTACAAATATATGCTCTGATACCAAGTGAAGTTTGGAGATGGAGAGGAGAAGGGAAAGTAGGAGAAGAGAAAATATGAGAAAGGAGATTGCAAGGGCCTTAAACCCTAGGTTGCATCTCATGTCTATTTATATTGATATGCAATACACCCACAATTACTATTATACCCTCATATGATAAATAACAAAATAAAATAACTCTAACAAAATAAAACAAATCTTCTTCTTTTCTTCCATTTTTTTAAAAAACCATCAGACGGCCAAAGCTACCGGCGGTATGATATCATTCAAATTTAAAAAAAACGGTGACCAAACCGTCAATAGTAATGGCGGCCGCCAATAGTAACCGCCATTGCCAATGGCGATTCGTTACTCTCTTTTTTGTATTTCGGCAAACTATTTATCTTCTATGTAATTAGTATAGTTTTTATTGTATATGTAATTTTCTGTTTGTAATTTTCTCTTTTTTGTAGCTGCAGGTAATGTTGTATTTGTCAATCCAGTGTCTGACTAGTTGTATTATAACAAGCTTGTATAAATGATGATGTGTCAACAACATTTGCAGCTAAACATTCAACAAATATGTTGCATTTGCTTGTGAGCTAACCCAATCTCAACTTGCACAACCACAGCACACTACTTGGTCCTCCCCACAGCCTTTCAGGACACTAGAGCAACTCAAAAATTTCAGTGATTCTTGGTTTATTTGATCTGGAAAGAAAATTGGCAAATCCATGAAGAAGCTAGGCCGGAAATAGTGCCAAAAGATTTCTCAATCTCATCCGAAGAAAATATAACAAAAGAAGAAAAGTCAAGTACAAATTTTCTGTCCTAACTCAATATCATTCCTTATGGATTTCTAAAATTGTGTCAGGTGAGTTGCACGGAAACAGATACGACGCAACACAGTAATGACACGGAGACACAGACATGACACCTATTTGGTGTCTCCTAGTGTATTTTGGGTGGGGAGAATGTTGCCTCCATATTGTAGCGAGTGACAATGGGAAGATGGACACTCATGGGCTGATTTCTATCACTGAGAGGGTGCTCAGCTAGACACATAAACAGGAAGAAGAGTCTACTCAGAATGTTTGTTCAGATTGGATTTCACTCTTATAAGTCAGAAACTTGTGCACAAAAATTCACAGTCTACTCGCAGGGTTTCAAAAACAGGTTAAATTTAACTAAAGAAGACATCACCGTCCCATTAGACTTCATCATTATTCTGAAATCTGGATCGTTAATCGATCTCCCATTTAGATTTTCACTTTGAACAAGATTCCAACTGAATCAGGCACATGTCAATCAAAACAGGTACAGGTTGTACAAAATGAACAAATATACTTGCACTAAAATAACACAGAAAGCAGAGTAAAATGTCAAATCATTGAGAGTAAAACATTAGAATGTGTATGTTTGGGAGATCACGTCATCAAAAAGCTTTTATAAAGATAAAGAATATTTTAACCCTGGTAAACAAGATATACTTACAGACTCACTGGCATAAACAGGAACCATGAGTAGGACACCAATTATCCATTTTTGTTCCTGAAAAGAATTAACTTCAGGTCAGAATGCTGTCAGACTTTAATTTAATGTTATTTTCAAATAAAAAATTGTTTCTGCCAATTCAATTTTTACCCTATTTGGCAGATGGAAACTAAAAGATAGAAACTTGTAGTAGATGGTGACATGATAAGAATAGAAAAAGAATTAAGATGGAGTGTTTAATACAAGGTTCAAAGTATCGGTATCGGTATCTCGAATATTTTGTATGAGTATCCGTATTGGCAGTATCGGCGGTATCGAATCGGAGTATCGGATTTTTTGGTATCAACAGTATCGGTAATATTAAATAATTATTAATAAATTAGTAAATATTTAGATACAATAATATTGTGCTTATAAAAATATTACATACAATAATAAAAAAGATGTTACATACATATAAAAAAAATTTACACTGTTAGTTAGATCATACATGTCACGCCCCGATTTCGCCGAATCGTAGGGGCGTCCCCCGGCGTGACCGCCGTGCGGGCCTGGGATTGCGCCCGCACAAGGCTAAAGTGTTTTGCATAACAAGCACATATTCAGAGTACGCAGATAAATTGAAACACAGATTTGAAACATGGAAAAGTTCTCTTTATTGATAATGAACATCTATTACAAACTCTTGAACGAGTCAGCTAATTTGCCGCACGGGCTTACAAAAGTGTTGACTCAAAATGAGATAGCAGTCCTGTACATTACATCCCTTTACTAAACTTCAAAATGATATAGACCTCCGGGCTAGAGGACGACTTTGCCACGGAGCTGCATTGTGTATGAAGAGTTGCAAGCTCCTGCTTCAAAATGCTTCAAGGACGGCGCGATCAAGATGCGCCTACAGCTGGACTGGATCGGGAAGACGACTTTGGCTCCTCGCTCGGCTCGCCCTAGTGCGGAGAACCTGTTTCAACGAGGGTCAGTATGTCGAAACATACTGGTGAAGGCGAGCTAACCGAACTATACCAATCAACACGTTGTTTTAATGAAGTATGCATATTTTTGTGGGTTTCTATCTTGCCTTAGTTCATTTACAAGCAACAGTATATATGTATAATATTGAAATGAACTTGCCACCGTTCGGTGGCTTTACCTGTCCGTCTGAACCACCTGCACAATACTTACCATGCCTTCCCTGCCACGAAGACACAAGTTAGTTTGCAACAGGTTTAAATATACACGAGGATCACTGGCGTGATGCCATAATGGACATAGACAAGGACAGGGATAGCATGCAACGAGAACACACGATGAACACGATAAGCACACGATGTGTTGCAAGCCATCCCCTCCAGCACACGATGACTACACACGAGTTCCGCCCGGACCGGAACGGTGCCAGTGCCCCAACGACCGTCCGCAGAACTATACCCTTGTGCACAAGTTGTCCGTGATCGAACAATACATTTTCTTAAACAATCAGTTTACGCCTTCGAGGCAACACGAGTACAAAACAAGTAACATTGCATGATTCATTTTGCATAGCCTCCCTGAACAATTATGCATATACAAGATATGATCTATACTTAGCACGGTTTATAGAACATTTGCAAAGAGCTAGCATACGATAAGATAACAGTTCACAAGTTTGATTGACAAGCAATATAATCCAAGTCTTTCTCTTTTTATCTTGGTATCTTTTATTATTACTTGGTATCGTTTGATCAGGGCAACAAGAATTGCAAGAGTTATTAGTTATGAAGACTGGAAGCAGGGCTAGCTAATCGGGTTGGTAGCCACTCACTTAGTTGTTTGGAAGGGAGAAAGAAAGAGACGCTTCACGACTCCGCTCGTAAGCCGCCTACTGCTCGTTCACCTGCATTACGAACAGCTCAATCAATACTTCTTCCTCTCTTTCCAATCTCGAAATTGAAGTGCAATTCAATGAACGAAAACAATAAAATCCATCGAAACCGTTCAAGGAAAACAAGCAAATCCCAAAACCAACTCAAAGCACGAAAGCAACAAGCGACATCGAAATCCGAGGCAATAAAAGATAGCAGCGGAGAGGTCCCTCCTGACTCTGCCGCTAAGTCGATCCCGGGGGCACGGTCCACTGAATATGGGAATCGATTCCGAAGAAACAAATCCATAACGAGGACGAGTTCTTGTTTCAATCTATCCCGATCGAACGACACCGTCTTGTATTTCTTAGCCGCACTCTCCGCACCGGGAGAACGGGACGCTACATCCTACCCAACTAATTGGAAGTTTCGTCCCGAAACTTAGAATAGAACCTACCGTTAGGGATTATTTTGCTGGGGACGACGACCATGAAGGTTCGGACAGGAACTAATAGCATGGCCTGGATCGCCACAAGCGAGGCATAACCCAAGTCTCTTGCGGCAATATTTCTTAATGTGCCCACGCCTTTTGCAGAAGTGACAAGTTTTGCTCAAATCCCCGTTCTGCTGACCAGCATTATTCGGGCGCTTTGTAGCGGTATTTCCTCTCTCGTCGCTTTGGCGTTTGTGATTGTAGGTATGCACAGCGCCGGCAGAAACGTGAGGATATTGTGGTTCAAGTGATAGAACGTGATTCATGACTTCATGCATTGTCCGATACTGATGAACGACTACGTGCGCATGGATGGCAGGGCGTAGTTCACCTTCAAACCTTCTAGCTCGACTCGCTACATCAGGTAAATAGGCGCTAGCAAATTTGGAGAGTCGGTTGAATTCGGCGGAGTACTGTTTGACTGTCATGTTGCCTTGCCTCAGTTGCACGAACTCGTTCTCCATTTGACGTCGTACTGGAGGGGGTATATACTCCTCTTCAAACGCGGCACGAAAAGTCGTCCACGAGATCGCCTCCTCTCCGTGATCAAATTGAAGAGATCGTCGATGCACGTTCCACCAATCGTGCGCGTTGAGGCGGAGCTGTAGGTGCGCGCAGGCGACACGCTTCTCTTCGGGGACCTCTAGCAAAGCGAAGTGGTCTTCAAGTTCGGCCAACCAATCTAGAGCCACGATTGGGTCCTCAGTCCCGTTGAATGGGGTGTTGCAGACTTTCTTGAAGTGGCCAAAGTCGAAGGCAGTCACGTCCCTCGGTCTTGCAATTTGCGGCGTCTCTACTTCAAGCGCGGGCTGTTCCACCGGAGTCGGCGCTCTTACCGTGGAATGGTTGGAAGCCAAAGTCTGAACGATCTGTTGCAGGGCATCTACCTGCTTCTGTTGGACTGAGAATCGAGCTTCTATATTGTCTTGAAACTTGAGCTGACTCTCCTCCGCTCGCTTCTCGGCCCGTTCGTAGTGAGCCTCGTCCCTTTGTTGGTTTGCCTCCAACATCCGCAACATTTGCTGGATGGGATCGATGCTTGGCACTGCTCGCTGGCTCCTTGAACTTCCCGAAGTGCCCGAACTACTTTCTTGGCCTTGCGTTTCGTCCGGTGCTAGCGCTGCAGATTGCGCTGGAGCCATTCCTTCAAAAGAAGGTAAATTACATTAGGATCATAATGTATTATGGACTTATTGCATGAACGTATCTCATTTTGGCCTAGCGAGTTCAAGAGTTCGCACAGGGATTGATCGTTAAAGGAACTTTTCCAGTGCGAGAGTCTAACGAACTTGAATCTGTGCTCTGATACCACTATGTCACGTCCCGATTTCGCCGAATCGTAGGGGCGTCCCCCGGCGTGACCGCCATGCGGGCCTGGAATTGCGTCCGCACAAGGCTAAAGTGTTTTGCATAACAAGCACATATTCAGAGTACGCAGATAAATTGAAACACAGATTTGAAACATGAAAAAGTTCTCTTTATTGATAATGAACATCTATTACAAACTCTTGAACGAGTCAGCTAATTTGCCGCACGGGCTTACAAAAGTGTTGACTCAAAATGAGATAGCAGTCCTGTACATTACATCCCTTTACTAAACTTCAAAATGATATAGACCTCCGGGCTGGAGGACGGCTTTACCACGGAGCTGCATTGTGTATGAAGAGTTGCAAGCTCCTGCTTCAAAATGCTTCAAGGACGGCGCGATCAGGATGCACCTACAGCTGGACTGGATCGGGAAGACGACTTCGGCTCCTCGCTCGGTTCGTCCTAGTGCGGAGAACCTGTTTCAACGAGGGTCAGTATGTCGAAACATACTGGTGAAGGCGAGCTAACCGAACTATACCAATCAACACGTTGTTTTAATGAAGCATGCATATTTTTGTGGGTTTCTATCTTGCCTTAGTTCATTTACAAGCAACAGTATATATGTATAATACTGAAATGAACTTGCCACCGTTCGGTGGCTTTACCTGTCCGTCTGAACCACCTGCACAATACTTACCATGCCTTCCCTGCCACGAAGACACAAGTTAGTTTGCAACAGGTTTAAATATACACGAGGATCACTGGCGTGATGCCATAATGGACATAGTCAAACAGGGATAGCATGCAACGAGAACACACGATGATCACGATAAGCACACGATGCGTTGCAAGCCATCCCCTCCAGCACACGATGACTACACACGAGTTCCGCCCGGACCGGAACGGTGCCAGTGCCCTAACGACCGTCCGCAGAACTATACCCTTGTGCACAAGTTGTCCGTGATCGAACAATACATTTTCTTAAACAATCAGTTTACGCCTTCGAGGCAACACGAGTACAAGACAAGTAACATTGCATGATTCATTTTGCATAGCCTCCCTGAACAATTATGCATATACAAGATATGATCTATACTTAGCACGGTTTATAGAACATTTGCAAAGAGCTAGCATACGATAAGATAACAGTTCACAAGTTTGATTGACAAGCAATATAATCCAAGTCTTTCTCTTTTTATCTTGGTATCTTTTATTATTACTTGGTATCTTTTGATCGGGGCAACAAGAATTGCAAGAGTTATTAGCTGTGAAGACTGGAAGCAGCGCTAGCTAATCGGGTTGGTAGCCACTCACTTAGTTGTTTGGAAGGGAGAAGGAAAGAGGCGCTTCACGACTCCGCTCGTAAGCCGCCTACTGCTCGTTCACCTGCATTACGAACAGCTCGATCAATACTTCTTCCTCTCTTTCCAATCTCGAAATTGAAGTGCAATTCAATGAACGAATACAATGAAATCCATCGAAACCGTTCAAGGAAAACAAGCAAATCCCAAAACCAACTCAAAGCACGAAAGCAACAAGCGACATCGAAATCCGAGGCAATAAAAGATAGCAGCGGAGAGGTCCCTCCTGACTCTGCCGCTAAGTCGATCCCGGGGGCACGGTCCACTGAATATGGGAATCGATTCCGAAGAAACAAATCCATAACGAGGACGAGTTCTTGTTTCAATCTATCCCGATCGAACGACATCGTCTTGTATTTCTTAGCCGCGCTCTCCGCACCGGGAGAACGGGGCGCTACAATACATATACAAAAATATAAAGCATATACAATAAGTTATAAATATATATATATATATATATATATATATATACTTTTGGTTAGATACATATATAAAATATATACAATAAGTTAGATAGACTAAATAATAATAAATATATATATATATATATATATACAATAATAATAAATAGTATAGCCGGTCAATTTTTTAGTTAGATAAAATATAAAATGGATGGTCTACAGAAAATTGTTTTCAGTTCAGTACCATTTTTTTTATTGGTTGTGGTTCATGTATTGTACATTGCTTGTTAAGAGAAAACATGATGACTTAATTGGGCTTTAGCAAGCACAACTAGCTCACACCAAACCCATCCACGTTCTCCCATCCATCTTGGAAAACCCCCTTCCTCCAGTCCAGCCCCACCATCACTTCAGACACTTCTTCACTATCGTACCTCTTTTAAACCCTATACTTACTTTATTCCAATCCATCATGACCTACTATTGACGTGATCGCACATCACTTTCTTCACTGCTATGCTTGCTATCAAGTGATAATAAAATAAGTAAAATATTAATAAATAATATTCATGAGAAGTGGGACAAGTGAGGATAGGGATGGGCAAAGGAGAGGAAAGAGAATAAAAACCGGTTCCATTTCCTCTCCTTCAAACGGAAGGAGAAACGAAAAGCCGCCCCTCGTGTCCACTGTTCTCCTTCCTTTCCACGAGCAATGGCGCAGGCGCAGGCAGCAGAGCACGGGTAAGATTCAAAAAAAAAATTGCTTTTGAATTATTTTGCTTTGCTTTGCTTTGAATACTTAAGATTCGATTTTACTTTTGTTGTATTTTGGTATCGGTTCGTATCGGCTTGTATCGAATACTTATCGGCCGATACAGACCGATACAATAATGTTTGACTGTTATCGGCCGATACCGAGATTTTGTATGAGTATCGGATCGGCCACTTTCAAAACCGATCCGATACGGCCGATACGTATCGGCCGATACTTTAAACCTTGGTTTAATAGAGGGTATTTAGTTCTAAAAGGAAAATAACAATAAAAAAAATGTGCCATGATTGCTTTCCACAAGTTTCCACCTACTTGGATGGAAACTAGAATGGGGAGCAGTTTTCCAATTTGGTGGTGGGTCCTACTAGTTTCCTAGCTTACTTTCTACTTACCAAACAACCAACAAAACGGAAAGCAGACATATTTCCATTACTTTATTAGTTTCCCTTCTACTTTCCATTTGCCAAACAGGCCCAAGGCGATGAAACCAAATTCTGATAATCTGTAAAATAATGGGACATTATCTTTTCAAGTGTGTGTAAGTTTATACCGGTCGACACTCCAAGCATGATCTTCGGTGAGCTTGAGCTTCCTTGGACTCTTTCAGTCTAGCGTATGCCTTTGTTTGAAGTTTGTTCTCCCGGACTTGACACTTGATCAACAAGGCCTTGTATAGGCAATATTGAAACTGTACTTTCTAGTAGTATCGTTGCTGTTTTTTTTGCAGCTTTCGTCTTATTTAGAAGAATAAGGCGGTCTGCGATCTCATAGAATATTGTCTCAAAAGTCGTATTGTGGACGAAAAGGGTAAGGATTACTCTTATATAGCAACTAGAGACTAGAGATAATATAATCAATTAGACTACGACCTAGAGTAGTAATCTATTATTATATCGGAGAGCCAAGAAATTTCTTTCATTCTTGAACTCATCCATCCTTTGGTAACAATATTGGAATGGTTTCAATCCTTAGCATGAACAAAGTAAAAGTGCCTGAAGACACATGAAACAACGAGGAAGATATAACCAGCTGGTTTAAGGACATATTTGGCTCTTATCTGGGCAGTTGGCAGCCATACAGGGTGCTTTTGACCGGTAGTACTTCAAATTTTGCTGTTGGTAGAGGCAGATTTAGCAGTCTCTAACAACAACTATTTCTTCCTTTGTACAACCCTTTAACTCGGATAACCAGTCCTGTTATCTTCTAAAAGGATATTAGTGCCTTAGTGAAGTATATTTACACATCATCGAACAATAATTTCTCCAAAATTGGGTCTCAACCACTTATGCATCATTTCAACAAAACGCAAAACTTGTTTTCTGCTTTATTAATGTCCCCACTCATTGGAATGAAATAGATCAAAAGGAGCATCTGTTTTCTTGAAAGATATTGGTATGAAGTCATTTTTGTTTTTACAACCTCCAAATTTGACACTTGGAGACTCCCAATAGAAACCAACTAGAGGAAACTACAATGAAGAAGTTTCCAAGACTTTAAAATAAATGACCCAGCCATGCAAACCCAAAACACGATTTTTCCAAAACTCGACCTACTAAAACACAATTCATGTGTGGAGGATTTTTACATCTAGAAGATATAGCCATCCATTCACAACCACTTCCAATTCTTTGCAGGTCCCACCAATGTAACATGAGCTAAAAGGTATTACAAATCGTCTAGAAGAATGTGTATTTTTTTACCTTTGTACATATCTAATGATGTCACTAGTAATGTCACATGGGCTAGCTATTATCTTGTTGTTTATTCTTCATCCTAATCACTTTTTGTATCCTTATTTTGCCTAGAGCCCTAAAAAAATTAATCCATTTAGTTGAGCTACTCTCAACTTCAACAAGGTATCTAAGCAATATGATCTTCACCATTTCCAACAAAACCCTAGGTTCCCAAACTGCCATCCCCTCTGCTAAAATACTAGGTTCCCAAGTTGCCACCCCGCTTCCATCACCACCATTCCCATCTCCTTTATCCCAGAAACACTAATTATTTACCACTTCTCCGCCAAAGAGTGACGATCGCCCTATTGTTGTCCAAAAGAAACCACATTCTTGTATTATGCATTATGTTGTACACTTTGTTTATTACAATCGTTTAACTCATGTTTTGCGACTTTTTATTTTATCCTTTGTTTCTATTCTGTCTTTGAGAGTCTGATGACCGCACCGTTGCTGTTCAGAAGAAACATTCATGTACAATACATCATTTACACAGTTTCTCCCCAGCATTTAACTCCTGCTTTGTCATTTTATTAGCTCTTTATCCTTTGTTTCTATTCCTTCTTCTCCCAGGAAGCTCTTAACCATCCCGGATGGCGTGCTACAAGGAACAAAGAAATGCTTTCTTTTCAGGGTAATGACACATGCGATATCTTTCATCTTCCTTTCGGGCATAAACGTGTTTGGTTGTCATTGGATATTCTCCATCAAAACAAAATGAAGATTATATTGTTTAACTCTTGAAGGCTCGTCTTGTCGCCAAAGGCTTCACATAGCAATATGGGATTGATTATAAGGACTTCTCCGATAGCAAAACTTAATTTCGTTTAGGTGCTCATCTGCTTGGTTGTCAATCCCAAGTGGGGACATAAAGAAAGTCTTCCTCAACAGGGATCATTCTAAGACTATATATACGCACAACCTTCCAGTTTTGTGCATACCGGGGAATACATGGTTCGCTATCTCCGGAAGTCCATATATGGTCTCAAACAATCTACCTAAGCTTGGTTTGACAAGTTCAACAGGTGGTAGTAATAGTACAAGAAATTGGTTTCTCGTGTAGTGTCGTGGACTCCTTATTAGAGCGAACACAAGTTTCAACAAAAATAAAGAGAAGATAAACACAACAGACAGATTTAACATGGTGTGGTTAGGTCAGGGTGACCTACTCCACAGGCGAAGATCGGAGATGATTCTACTAATTTCAGAAACAAATTGCACGTGACGGTCCTGAACTCTCAAACCCCAACCGCCAAAAATTACACTGAACTTTCTCAATATGAATAATATATATGAATGGTATATACATAGAGGAAATAAATATCCAAATGGTCCAAGCCCTCCGCTCCCATCATAGACATAATTTCTCTCCCAAACAAAAATGTAGCACTATATTTTGTTGAAGTGAGCCGAAAACTAAAACGGGACAAGAGAGACATATACAACACTCCCTCTTCAGTGTTGATGATATTATCATTACTGGTGATGAGTATGTCGGAATCTCCACAAGAGAGAGTAGGATGTCGTCGAAGTCATCGATGGCGTTGGAACTGGTTCCAGGTAACCATGGAAGGAAAGGACGGAAAGTTGAGGGATATAAAGTATGGTGTTGAACCACCGGTGGGCCGCCATGGCCAGGTACCATGGAAGGAGAGGAGAGGAAGTTGAGGGATATAAACTATGGTGTTGGAACCACCCGTGGGCAGCCATGGTGACCTACGGAAGCAAAAGGGTGTTGGATCTCTGTGACTTGCTGACTAGAAGGTGGTCGGAGCCTATGGTAATGAAGTTGAATTGGATCATTGATACACGGATGACCCATAACATGCTCCGAATATACGTGCCCGAGCATAAAAATGTATGATATCTACAATTTTAGGCACCATCAATTATTTAGGATATCCAAAATAAAAAAAATAGTAACAAAATTGACCAACACAAACAAACAAAGGAGACTTAGACTTATAGCGTGCATAATATAAACACTGGAGCACAACTTACTGCCGGGTTATTGTATGATCTGAGATGTCGCAGAATCAAATGGGTTGAAAGGATCAGGGCAATCAAAACAAATGCTCCTCCAATGATCACTGCTGGCATGTGCAGGTTCTTATATATTCCTTGGAAGTTTGATATGTGATTATACTCCATTCCATGATAGCCGTCCTCTGCTATGTAACACAATTTGCAGTGAAGCAGGAAAACATAAGTAAATTGGAGTATATAGTCAACTGGAATCACTTTATCATCCAAGCACCAGAAGTTAGTTTCATCAATTCAAATTTAGAAAGTTACTACAGATTTAAATAGATTACACTATTGAAATTTATCTTGTTTCGGAATTATGTTACTCTAATACTGGAACCCTAGTCTGATGTCTAGAAGCATTTTGCTAGATATTTGTCCAACTCTAAATTATAGTAATCAACTGAAAAAGTTCCACGAAAGAAGCCAATTTCAAGTAATTGAGTAAGGCACTTATTAATCATAAGTTATTACTTCAGAATCAAATGAAATGGATATCCAAGACAATAAATTGGTATACAAACATTATGACTAGCTTACAGTAAGATACCATTAGGCGGCTTTTCACTATGAAGATCAACACACTTTATATCAGCAGAAAAGCATAATGAGAAAAACAGTAATTTCCTCTTAAAGAGACCAACCAGGAAATAAAATTAAAAAAATGGAGACATTCGCTCAGGAGTGATAAAAACGCTCAGGAGTGATAAAAACACATTAAGCCTCATTCACTCGGTATCAAAGTCGAGCTTAATTAAAAAAATGCAAACCTCGAGCGGCAATTAGTTGAATCTGTTGGAGAAGATATTAGTGATAACTTAAAATGCTTAAATTACAAGTGTAACATAACCACAGCTTACATACTCTCCATACTCTTTTCAAGCTGGAAAATCTCAAGTTGCCTCGGGTCCTTGACACGGCTAACTAGTTCTAAACACGTCTACAAGTTTACAATCCAGAAGGGCTCACTACTTTAGAATCGACTTCAGTATTTTCACTGATGTTTTATACCGAAGACATTCTAATATACACCTACCTATTTACTGCTAAGCACGGCTGAAAGTACCAAAGTTCATATAAAGCAGAAAATACCATTCACATAGCCACTCGCAAATGATTGCCAACTTACCAATCGGTATAAGTGTGATTATTCCATTGGCTGGTAGCAATTCCAAATTATATTCAATATAAAATTCTGTAGAAAACTATAATGATTTCACATCCTAAGAGTTGTGTTTTGTCAAAAATATCCAAATAGCTAGCCTTGTCACAAAAATCCATAAAAGGAATCTTGAAGGGTTACTTACTTTTTGCATGGACTTGAAACACGTCATAAGGATCTCAAGGGTAGTAACAGCCTCACCTCACATCCCTCTGCCAACACAGTTCCACATACAATTGACTGTCAGTCAACTAGTCGTCGCAGCAGACTCAATGTAGTTGTTTCAAGTTGTTTTTGGTTTCTGGTGCAACTTCTTTTTCTGATGTGGGTCATGTAATACCTTCTAGAATAAATGAACATGACAAAAGGAAAAAGAATCCTTTTCGGCTCTTTTGGACTATAAAAGGAGCTCCCTTGGCCATTATAATCTCAAGGGTGATACAGAGAACTAGCGACTTAGTTACTCTTCAACCAAGGTGGGAGGAGAGGGCCCAAGAGACAATTATTCGGAAAAAGACTTCATCCCCCTTTCAAAAACCATTGTGTTTCTATTTCTTCTGCATATTTCCTATTCTCTTTCACCATCGGACGTCTCACTGGAAGATTATGGTTATCAAATGTTCTTTCACTCGGGGATCGGCACTTCAAAGCTAGCAAACACAGATACTCCAAAAATCAGTGCTGAGTGCATCAGGATTCAGGACACATACTACAGAATACACTAGGGCACGCCGCAAGCCAAAATATGTTTCATGCTTGTGTCGTCGTCGTGTCTGTCAGACATGTCATATCTGTTCCCCGTGCAACATAGTTCCTAGTGTTCTTTTCATGGAAGTATATAGCATTTGCTCTTGGACAATGGTTCAAGCTACCGAGATACAGTGTATAGTCCATTTTCCTACAGGAAAAAATTGAGCTATAGTACAAACTTGGTAACCTTTTCCCAATCCAACCTTGTGATCGTTCCAAGCACCTAAAATTAGCTAGGAAGCATGAACGCCGGAAAAAAAAATGTGTACACCCGTAGTGCCCTACGCATCAGTAGACTATCCGTGACTGGGGAAAGTATGTCGTGTCCGTGTTGTGTCGGACACTAAATCACGTCCGGCATGGTGCAGAATCACTTGGCAGCCCAATCGCCAAAATGGTCAGTCAAACCCAGATGTACAATCAAACTCCCGTCCCATAACCCATATATGGCCGGCTCCAAAATACAACAGGACACACCATATGACACATCTGTATCGTGTCCGTGTCTTCCCGTACATACGTTGTTACTTTTCACTAGTAGTTGAAAATTGGACGACAAAGTCCAGATCCATTTATGGAGCAAATAAATTCAATATTGCACCTAAATTTGTTGTGTTCATTAATTTATTATTTTACGTTACGAAAATAGTAATTAATAGATGGAGAGGGGAGAGGAAGAAGACCTTGATATTGATAATTAGAAGAAGAGTAGAAAAAGAGTGCAGTCACGATCGTTAGCCCCACCTCCATCTCCTGCTGTTACCTGTCCTTTTCCGTTTGCTATTTCTGTAGTAGTCTATTAGATCTCTTGCAAAAGAAAATTTGAAGGAGCCGAGACGTGGCGGTTTGGAGGACACGCGGCAGAATACTGTAGCCTACTACAATAAGATAGGATCTCTTTGACATATTTAGAAAACTTTTCCCATATATATCATACATATAATTTTTATTTTTATTTTGTGATGTCCACGCACAAGACTGTGCACCCAACGTTATATGTTATTTGGGTTCAATTTTTTGCGATTTGCTTTTGAAATTTTTTTTCTAGCCAGAAAAATTATGTCTTTTCTTAATGACCACAAAAATACGTTGAGTTCGGTATAATTAATTTTTCATTATTACCATCATACATATAATTAATTAGTAGATAAAAACTAATATTTTACCATGGGGTTGAATTATTTTATAACTAGCTCTTTTTCACTGTAATTTTGCTTCCCTCCATATCTTCTCAAAACTTCTTTGAATATTCTACTTTACCCATTAAATAATAATAAAAATTAAAATAATATATTTTAAATAAATTAAATTTAAAAAACAAAAAACAAAAATATATATACAACATAATGAAATATATTTAAATTTAAATTTGAATTTTAATAAAATTTTGATATTATTTTAAAATTGAAAATTTGAACAATATAGAATTAATCAATTTTAAAATTAATGTATCTATGAAATAGTGGAACAACTATTAAGTTAACGGATTTTTTCGTTTTAAGTAATAATTTATTATATAATTATATAAAACGGGATAAGTTATGGGTAATTGCGGGGGGGGGAGGGGGGACCACTCGCCAACTCAGTTGGCGAGTTGCTGAGTTGGCGAGGGACTCGCCAACTGAGTTGGCGGGGCACCCTCCTCGAGGGGCCGCTCGCCAACTCAGTTGGCGAGCCATGCAACGTTGCAACCGTTGGCCAACGGCTATAATCCAAACGGCTATAATCCCACATTCCTATAAATACACCCCCCACCCAACACTCCTCTCACAACATTCACATTCTCCTCCTACCCCAAACACTCCTTACACCAAATTCTCCTCCTCTTGATATTTACTGGCGATGGCTACCCGCAATGACGGTCGTATTCCTAGCGGACCGACTACCGAGCTTATTCTTAAGCAACGTGAAGATCACATTTCTACTCAGATTTTTACTGGCGAGGTATTTTTTGAAATTACAAGTTGCTAACTTTATTAATGTATATATTTTTTAGAATGCCTATGTTTACTTTATTAATGCATATAATTTTTATAGTTATACGACCATGATAATGCTTTACGAACCCGGATCCACGTACATTGGCGGGCTGAAAGGAATTATCGTACGTGGGAGCTTAATCCAGCTCAAAAGGCTTTGGTGGAATCCTTTGGATTCCACTATATAGATCGTGTTAGATATTTAATTCACGATCTTCATTTAGTTGTAAGCCTTGCGGAGCGTTGGTGGCCAGAACGCAACACTTTTCAACTCCCATTCGGCGAGATGACGATCACCCTTTTTGATGTGGCGAATATACTAGGGTTACCTATTAAAGGTAACGCTATATATTTTGATCCGCACTTAAAGGGATCTGATCTGATCCGGAGTTATCTCGGTGTTAGCCCTCCTTCTGGTCTAAAAGATGGCAATTATGTGAAATTTTCATGGCTCCGTGGCAACTTTATAGACCTACATCAAACTATTGATGGGGTGGTTGATGTAGATGAAAATCGGGTATGTATTTTAATTAGTAAATTTGTTTATTACTTAATTTAGTGGTGCAATTTAATAAATTTGTTTAACACTTAATAAATCCAGGTCATTCGTTGCACTAGAGCCTATCTGCTCTGTTTATGTGGTGCAATTTTATTTCCCGATGCATCGGGAAATATGGTAAATGTGCAGCTTTTACCATTCTTGGATGATCTGACCAAACCTACTGAGCATGCGTGGGGAGCTGCTACTCTTGCGTTTTTATACGCCAATTTGACAGAATTTGTGAGATGCAATCGCAAGAGTATTTGTGGATGTATTTCACTGATACAGGTATGAATGAAAGGCCCTAAAAAGTTAGAGTAATTTTATACGCAAATTTTGTTTGTACTAATGTCATATTTTTGTTTTATAGTTCTGGTCCTACGAGCACTTCTATATTGGTAGGCCTGTTACCAGCGTTCTCAGTGATGTTGGAGTATTTCCAGTTGCTATGCGCTGGCCTACAGATGTAGTGGATTATCAACACTACCAATACAGGACTGTATCACTATATCGAAGCCAATTTGATACACTGCGGTCTAATGAGGTAATTTTTAAATATGCAATAAATATCTTTAAATTATTTAAGTTTTGATCGTAGATAAACATCACATCTAATATATTAAAATATCTTTAAATAGGTAACCTGGTTACCGTACATATGTGAACCCGATGCTCCAGAAATCAAGATGACATCCTATGCATTTAGTTTACACAGATGTCATATTATATATGATCGGTTCACCATGTACCATCCGGCAGACCGTGTTCTTCGGCAATTCGGAATGGCCCCAATAATTCCCGATGATCCACCGACAGTCGGTTATCAGACATCAAATGCATTCCAACGAATCATTGGTCTCGTTGCTGACTGGAATAATCGGTTCGAGAATTATAGTGTGAGGGACATGTCTCCTAGACTAAATTCTCATGAGGAATGTAAGTTATAAGTTACTCATTATTCGTATTGATTTAGTGTAAATAGTTTGCTAAAATTTTGTTTATATTTTGCAGACATAGGTAGCCTGGACTACAGACAATGGTGGGGATGCCCTCTAATGAGCAACCGAGTATACCACTATGAGGAGCCCAGGTTCAAGACTAGATCCCTAGACGATTCTACTATGCGTGCTTTTATTGATGGAATGAATGATTTGGTATGACTTCATTATACTTTAACTTCATTATACTTTACAAAATACATATACATAGATATGATAAATATTTTAATTTACATGTTTCAAATTTCAGAGTGGGGTATACGAGCAGCATTTACAACAACCTCATATGGAGGAACATGTGACTCGTCGTCTTATGGGGGAGCTTGTTACTCGTGTTCGGCATCTGGGTATTGGATCGGAACCGGAAATGCCTCCGGTACAATCCCATCTTCCACCGGACTATCCGACCGGCTTAGTACGACAGAGACACTCTCGTCGTCGTCGACGGGATACTGCTGGAGCGGGACCGAGTGACCAGTATCCTGGAGCGGGCCCGAGTGACCAGTATGCTGGAGCGGGCCCGAGTTACCAGTATGCTGGAGCGACCCCGAGTTACCAGTATCCTGGAGCGGGCCCGAGTTACCAGTATGCTGGAGCCTACCCGACTTACGAGAGTGCTGGAGCGGGACCGAGTTACCAGACTCCTGGAGCCGGACCGAGTTACGAGACTGCTGGAGATGAAAGCTACCAGATATTCACACAATTTTTTTCGACTCCATCAGCACCGCTGCCTACCCAAACTCAACAAGACCAGGACGAGGAGTAGTAGAAAATTGTAAACATTGTATTATTGTAATTTTTGTATGATTTGTAATGGATTTTTACATAAATATTTGGGTATTGAACAATTATATTTTACTCTCTCGGTTGACTAGTACATCTTCTTCGGTTGTGTCCCATAGCACCACAATTACTGCATCGTAGATCTCTTGTCGATGATTCCCGGGGTTTGATGCGGTTCTTCTTTGGTCTTCCGGCTTTGCGTCTTACATCTGGCACCCCAATTTGTCCTCTTACCAAAGGACCTTGGATCTCGTAGGGAACTGGAATTGGCTCCATATTTTGCGCGTATACACTCCTCAAGGTAGCCGTCGAAAATACTGCAGGATAAAAACTATCAATACTAATATTACAATATCTACAAACAAAACATGCACGTATACATGGTATATAAGTATGGTACCATCTTAAACATGTACAAGATCTGTCAGTTATATTAACAATATAGGTTCTACTTGTTGCCCGGTCTATTATTTCAAACCTATAACTATCAATAGCTAATATTTCTAGGTGGTTCTTCTCTTTGATAATAGAAGCCATATTTTTTAACATCTTCGGACAATAATCTGTGTCAACATTTTCAGCAAACTTTCTACGATTGTCATGAAGTGTAATAATCTTGGCTCTAATACCATCGAGAAGTGTTGTTATTGGCTTATCTCGTAATTTCTTAATCCAGCTGTTGAAACATTCAGCAAGATTAGAAGTGTTAATATCTAATCTAGGACAAGTAGCATACGCTGTTATCCAATGTTCAAATCGACGACTTTCATCGTTTACACCAATAAGCCAATCGTACAACACTATGTTCTCGGCTTTAATTATATCAAACACACTCTCTGCATCCGTTTTATTATATGATCTAGCAAGCGAGTCTAACAAGCGTTGAAATACTGGTTCTTTTGTAACTTTTTTCATGTTTTGTTTAAAATGTTGAATACAAAAAAAATGAGAAGATGCAGAAAAAATAGCACGAACAACATTTATTAAACCCTTTTGCTTGTCAGATATAAATGAAATTGAACTCCAATCATTAAAACAACTTTCAAAAGATATTTTAAGAGAATTTAAAAACCAAGACCAAGAATCACTATTCTCACCTTCAGCAATAGCATAAGCTATAGGATATAATTGATAGTTAGGATCGTGAGCACAAGCAATAAATAAGATACCTTGATATTTTGACGAAAGAAATGTAGCATCAGTACTAATAATTGGTAAACATCCACTTAAAAATCCATCAATACATGCTTTAAAACAAATAAAAATTCGTTGGAAGCTATTGTTTTCGGTAGTTTTAATAAAACATTTACTACCTGGATTTGTCTCCATAATTCTATAACAATACTCCTCAAGACTAGCGTATGCCTCATCATAACTACCATTAATTTCAGCTAATGCTGTCTCTCGGGCTCTCCATGCTTTGGAATAACTAACTTGTATACGGTGCTCCCTATATATATCTTTAACAATTTGTGATGGACTGTATGACTTGTTATCTCTAATAATGTCAATTATCATAGTCTTAATCCATGAAGCTGTAGCTAGTCGATGACGTCCTGTACTAAGTCTTCCTAAACAAGAATGACGATTTTCTAATGTACTAACTTTAACTATATCGTCATTTCCAATAGACTTTACATATACTCTCCAATTACAATTCGGTTGATCACAACTATATATAATTCCACGAGCATTATTCATATCACTAGCTGAACAACTAAAATTATATTTAATTGCTAAATTACTGATAAAGCTTCTAAAGTGAGAACGACTAGGAAATGATTGTCCCTTAAATAATTCATCAGTGATAGCTTTTACAACATCATCATCTACCCTATAATCTACATTTTCAACTAAATCATCACTATTTCCTTCGTCGTTGTCACTATCATCATCATGGTTAGATTCATCTGATGAATGACCTTCTTGGATAAATGAAACTATTTGTTGAGAAGAACTAGCACCTGAAGTAACATGCTGATATTCAGAAAAATATTCATTATTTCTACTATCTAAGGTTGCTGCTACTTTAATAACATATATTTTTATATACCGTGATTGTGAATTAATCTCAAGAATATAATTCCATGCATCTTCACTATCTATCAAAAAACAATTAGAACCAAAAATAGACTTCAAAATAAAATCATAATGAATAGAACAACGTTCAATAATATGATTACGTATATTTTCAAAACTAATATTCGGATAAGTTGAAAAAATTATACTTTCTCCTCCTTCGTAATTTAACCCATTTACTGTACCGCCGTGCGAGCATACAATTCTTACGCTACGATCCATGACGGTTGAGAACTTTGGCTACAGAAAACCTCAAATGAACTTTAGCTGCGGGCAGACAGACAGAGAGAGTGTTGGAGACTTTGCTAGAGGGAAGAGAGAAAATAGAGGAAGTAGATTGAGTGTGAGATGAATGGGTTGAGATAGGTAATTTATAGAGGGAGATTGTAATAGCCGTTGTTGTTAATAGTTGTTGTGAAACGGATCCTTACTCGCCAACTGAGTTGGCGAGCAAACGAGCGTTGTGCAACGGGTCTAAGCCAACTCAGCATGCGGCCCGCCAACTGAGTTGGCGAGCCCCTCGCCAACTCAGCAACTCGCCAACTGAGTTGGCGAGTGGTCCCCCCCCCCCCGCAATTACCCATAACTTATCTCGTTTTATATAATTATATAATAAATTATTACTTAAAACGAAAAAATCCGTTAAGTTAATTACCAGAAAAGGGGAGAGAGAACTAAGTAAAGAGGAATGAGATCAACTATTAATTAGTTTTCAGAATATTTCTACAGAAAAAGATAGTTAAGTAGAGAAAAAAAAATTCTAAATCATTTGATATACTTAGGCATTTAATCTTGACCGTCTTTTATCTATATTTATTTGGTAGAAAAACACTATATATTGTGCCACATCACCGCCACCCTTGTTTTGAAAGTGAGGTGCCACCTCACCTCCCTTATTCTATATATATATATATATTTATATATATACCAGTAAATTTACGTACTTTACGTGCTTTGTATGTCAAAATTTGTATTGAACGTATAAAAAAAATTTGTTAAATTACTACAAATTAGATAATATTTTAAATTATATTAAAATATTTTAAATATAATTTGAATATATTTTACGTATTATTTGATATAAATATATTTAAAAAAATTGGATATGTGTTAATTAGATAATAACTTGTAGTTAATTTAAATTTTAAATATATTTTAGAATGTATTATATGTTTAGGTTGTTTCTAATTTTTTTTAACTACCTAAGAAGACTATTCGGATGGTTCTTGAGCATCTCTCTGTGTGTGTCTATATATATATATATATATATATATATATATATATATATATATATATATATATATATATATATATATATATATATATATATATATATGTCGCAACACACGGCCGCCAATAAATTGTGTTACAATTTTCTTAACAAATTCACTAAAATAGTCTATTTTTTTAATCTTTACTTTTTCACTAAAATAGTCAATTTGAAACTTTGTACATCCTCCATAAACTTTAAAATTAAATTTAATATGTAAAGGAGGAGTCCATTCTTGAGATTATATCTTCCATAATATATTATCTCCCATAATACAATGAGGTTTCAAAACGGCTAAAAAGTAAACCGTCTAAATCGTAAGTATATATATCGTCAATTAATTATTATTTTTAAATTAATATTACATACAAAATTATTAAAAATATATATATATGTTATAAGTAACACTACAGATATTCGAATTCAGCCAACTAAGAAGAATTTCTCGCAAGAAATTTGTGTTTATAATTAGATAATATTACGTAGCTAACCGATTTCAAAACTCTTTATAAAAAATAAAAATATATTCATAACTAATTATAATTAAAATATAATCAAATATATAAAAAATTATAATTAAAATATAAAAATATATAAAAATAATTTTATCTTAATATCATAAGGAAAAAATTATTTATTTTACGTGAATTTACTAGTTTTGTTAATTGAGTTCAGTTTAAAATTATGACTTTGCAAGGTTAAAAAATATTCCTCTTTTTTTTTCTTTTTCTTTTTTCTTTCGTAATGCCAATCAGTGAACAAACTTTGATCGAAGTCAATCCAATCTACAACCACAAATTTTTCTACAACCATGTACATAGAGGATAGCGTCTGCCAATTTTGAGTCAATCAATCACACCAAGGTGAATGTAAATATTTCTACAAACTCGGATCAGAAAAGTATGACAAAAGGAAAAGAAAGAAAAAACTCAACCTTCTCCGATTTTCAAAAAACAAAAGGATTCAACAATGACAGCAAACGAATTTTAAGTTCTTCCACGATTCAGGAAACTACTGCTGCAACACTTTCCTTGCGATACTTATCCCCAGCATTTTGTGCCCCTTCCCTCGTAAAATTGCAAATTAAGTATATGCTCATTGCTGAAAAGTTTCAAGGAAAATTATCTCATAAATTAATACCATAATTTCCTACTGTATGTCAGTATGTTTCTTCTTTAGATTAATCGGAGAAAAAAAGAGAGAGATCATAATATATCATGGAACATGCCTTATTTGTTTTGAGACAACTAAAGATTCATGTCATTTTTAAATAAAAAATAGAGACAAATCCCTCTAGCTCCTAGGCTCAGGCTGAAAATACATATTACTCCAATTGAATGTCTTGATGAACCAGAAATTATAGAACTAATATATGGCAAGAATATTAAGAACTTAAAACAGAAGCAACTATTGGAAACTTTCAACTCCAAATAAATTTACGATGACAGAAAATCCGACTATCAAATGCACACCGTCTGAGTCAAGGTGCAGATTATGATAGACGACATCAGTTCCATTTTCCAACTTTTACATTACGAAAAGAAGCAATGACCTTTGATACAACATACCAATTGGGTGAGCCTTGGAAAGAAGAAGGGAAGGAACAGAAGCAGCCTTCTAACGATGACCGCGATAAAATTTGCGGATGAGATGACATAAATATACTCGCCATAATAGTAGCAATGGGCAAGGAGATAGAAAGAGAGCTTGCTTGGCGCTTAATCCAAATCAAGGAACTCCATTCGTTTTCGCATCGACCCTTTCAGATCCGTGGCATCCCTCTCTGCTTTTTGAGCCTGGAGAAAATTTACAGCAGGAACACTGTTGTTATGTTTGAACTTTGAAAGATTCGGGTTTTCATACAAGATGAGACATAACTAAAATACAGCAGATATCATAGTTGGACCAAGCCAGGTGACACATCATCAAACAAGGCAATTTTCATTGACAAATTTCATTGTTCTTAATTGATGTGAACCCCTTGTCAACTAAAACCATTTGGACACCCGACTTGCAAGTTGCAAAGCGGCTTTAAGGTCTAAAAAGGTTATAATTCATGTGATTTGGCATAATTATAGTCTATACAAAGGCAACTATCATAGTTGGACTAAGGTGAACATCAACGCCATTATCAGCAAGCAACAAAAATCATCTTAAATGTGGCCTGGATTTTCATCAATAAGTTTTGCAAATTTGTATTGACCATAATGTAATCACATGGCAATGAAGAACAAATCTATCCTGCTTCAGGTTGTTTTCACACTCGCCACTGCCCCTCTATAATGTCCTTGAGCATGACAAATGCAACTTCTAGTCTAATAGACACTAGATATTTTATGAAACCCACCAACCATTGAGAACCCGTCATAAACAGCTTCTTTAATTGATGAAAGTTACATATTCATCTTCTTATATAAACCTTTTTTGGCAAAAGTAAACAGCATTCATCATTACCCAACCAAAATTTCTTTTCTTTTTTTAAAGAAAAAAAGAAGCTTTCTTCTTAGTCTTTGCTCAATCATCTCCCCAGAGTTCTATTATAAAATCACAGATTTTGCTTCCTAATGGTATGTACAACGTTGCATATCTCAACTATTCTTCTCAAGGGTCACCAAAATGCTTTATCATATTTTTATTGTATTCATAACTTTACTGAATAAATTAGCTGACCTAACAATTCATCCATAAGCACACTTACACTGTGTGTGTGTCCGCACGCGCATTTTCGCGAGCGCCCATACATAACTCAAAAATAATAAACTATTATTAGTATTACTATAATTACTATTATTATCATCATTAGTAAAAGAATATCAAAACAGTTAGGGCAGACATAACTCCTATATATATATATATATATATATATATATATATATATATATATATTGAATTCCATGTATCATATCCCGACTTTTTTTAATATGGATTTATTTAAATATCTTGATAAATCCATATTAAAAAAAAATCAAGATATGATACATGGAATTCAATATATATATATATATATATTGGAGTTATGTCTGCTTTAACTGTTTTGATATTCTTTTACTATTATTATCATCAAACAGACCATATGGACAGATGTTGGATCTCCCTCTAGACTAGACTTGATATAGAAATGTGATTGGATTTCTTTGGCTATTTAATCTATTAAAATCATGAGATTTGAAAGACCACAAAAGAGGAAAAACACTCTACTTAGACTTGCTACATTCAACCTTCCTTAAAAAACCATTAGGCTACTTGAGGGCTAAGGCTCTAACAAACCCACTTCCTCTCCGCCACTACTATCACTCCTAACCAGTGCATCTATTGATCTATGAAGAACATATTCAACGCATACAATTTTCATTTGTCTTATCTACAATCGGCACCACCTCCAATTTTCCACAAATGAAATCATTTGTAGTCCTACATTTTAGTGCTCTCGTGTATCCACTTTGGTGTTTCCATTTCATTTGTGCTAGTCTTTTGGACATTATACTTCCTAACTGCCAACTTTCGATCCATAAAGCATTGTAGTATTGTTGTCTCATAGAATTCTTCGTTCATATTCAAGTGTATCCTAAATTCAGAAGGCACACCAAAAGCACTACCACTTCAACCATCCAAGCTTACTTCTACGAACATCATTCTCAAGCTCTCTATCATGTTATACTCTGTATATAAGCGATTCTTTATGGCAAAACTATCACTACATGATAAAGACACGAACTTTCGCAAAGCTGCATTTCATGAGCTTTACCTTCAGCCGGCTAATTTAAAATTCTTTAGATTCCAAAGCTCCTCTCCATGAATCTATTTTAGAAGGCAATTGTTCTCTAGTTCAATAAAACTACGTCGTAGCAGTAGGAAACAACGTATATCATGGAACCTCATCTTCAATGTCCCTCTTAAGTTCCTATAGAGTTGGTAGCGGTACTTAATTTAAGCATGAGATGGATCAAAATGAAGTTGTACCTTCTCCAATGACCTTGGGATAGTGACGCTCCAGCGCATATATCCTTAATGATCGTAATATAGCTACTCAGAACCGTTCCCTTTCCAGAACCATGTGATATATGTCCATTGGAACCCAATTATAAGCCTTTTTGTTGGACACAACAGAAACCATAGGTAAAATATCATCTCTTAACAATTAACATTTCACAATCTTTTAAGTTAATAACTTCCATATAACCGTTGATTCATTCGTACATATTAGCTAATTCATGCTTCCTGCCATTTAACACATAGGGTTGGAGCGTCTTGAGGTTATGTGAGGGACAGAAGGGAAGACTAGCTGGTTAATTAATAATGGAAATTGGGCCATCTCAAACTCCATTGGACACTAAATCTTACATCAGAGGAAATGTAAAAAGTGGAAGCCAAACCCCAACCTCCTTCCAATCAGTTTGGTGGACCTAGACAACTACCACTAAGAATACCTTCTTTTCTTCCGTCAGGAACTCACTTCTCACATGTCATCCTAAGATGGAACATACAAGGAAGTCTTGTTTAAACTGTTGGCCTAGAAATGTTCATGCTTCAGCTTCATTCAACACCTAGCCGCTATGATGCCCTCTTAACAGAAGACAAGTTAGGTCAATTGGCCCTCTTACAGAATAGATATCTGCCTACAAGATACATGACCTATGCAAACAGCAGCACAAGAACAAAGACATTTTGTTTTTCAAGTTTGCTTACTCTGCAATAAGTACTTGTAGTCTGAAAGCCAGCCTTAGCCCAAAATAAAGATGCCTGCCTTCTAGCTAAATTGACATTGGTAAATGCCATTTTCATAGTTTCAACCTCGAGTAGTCTAACAAATTCTGGCAAGAGAGAAATAGATATGGGAGGATATATGCAATAAAGTACCACACAAGATCTCCAAAATAAAATGCTTAGTTTAGAATGATCCTTAACAAAGGCGGAGCCAAAGGGGGCCCGGCTAGTACCACACCCTCTAGCAGCCCAATAATTTTCGAAAATAGGTCCAATCTAGCAAGCCCAGTTGTATCCTCTCTTTTTTCCTCTTCTTATGCAACCACATCGACTATTAGATTTTAATAATTATCAGTCCAAAGAAACCCAAACACACTTCTATATTAAACCCAATCCAGCTTGATTACAATACAATGCTTACTTAGGTTGGAGGGAGATCCGGGGGAACATGACATGCGTTACAAACTTACAATTCATCATTTCTTTGGCACTCCCAAACATTGTCTTTTTCTTCCACTCATTCTCACAGAGTGTAGGATTTCTTCTTTATAGCTTGCAGTTGGATCTAAAACATGAATATAAATCATTCAAGATTAATGGCGTGTCTACACATGTTGACAAGTGATATCTCAATATCTCGGACCGAGAGCTCTCTTTGTTGCAAAACCAATTTAATAAAATGAACTTGGTGTACCTTGTCATAAGGATTTGAGGAGATTTTTCTATATTTCTGACTTCTGCTGGGAACTAGGAAAAAAAAGGAAACTCGACGAGCTTTTATCTCATTAATCAATTGAGTTATCTCAAATTATAAACCTCTTAGTCAGCAAACCCCCATCCCACCCGCACACATCCAAATTTGTGGTTCCATCCCTGACCTTGATGACATCAGAGTGTAATGGTAAGTTGCTGCTATTAAGGCATAAGAATTGAAGTGGAAGAGCGTAAGCCCCTTTAGAGATAAGGGCGGGCCATTGAAGAAATCGAATCAAAGAATCCACCCATGCATAAACTGTCTCCTCTGTTGTACTCTATCAGCTTATTTGATTTCCCCATATTACCATCCAAAAAAATGAAATCTAGACAAGCCTTGACAATATACGTTATTTACTTCCATTAAATTAGATTCTTGTGTTTGAGGATCCTCTTCTAACAAGAAATTAGCACTGCAGCAATATATCAAAAACTATGTGGCCAAAAATGGACAGTATGTGGCATATGCAGAATACTAACAAGTATAAATTATGTCAAAAGCAAACGACCACATCAAACAACTAAGTTATCAGCTAGTTGCAGCAACATCAAAAGTGAACTTAGAGCAGACTCCAACAAATCCAAGGTGCATCTTGTAAATAAGTGACAGAAACCCCCATTGCCATGTAGAAATGATGTTTGAATCGAACAATTATCCATGCAGTAGAAATTTGCACTTACCTTTCTTATCTCTGAGACTGAAACACAAATCATGTGTCCAGGAAGTTCCTCTTTTCCCGGGTCCTATACCGGTAATAACCAAATTAGTGTTTCAAATCAAACAAAACAGTATAAACTCAAAAACAAAGGCGTTCAGTACCAGCTCTCCGATCAAAACAACATTCTCCCCTCGGATCACGTAGAGACCTAGAGGTATATCACAATAAAGCTCACCTACAATAACACGCTCACAAGCACCTTCAAGAACAGCATTTGCTGTCAAAAGGCGACAAAGTATAACAAATTAGTAAGTAAAATTCGTTAAATGTAGGAAATCATACAAAGAAACAATTAATTCAATACCAAATTGATCGAAAGATCGAAGGATCCCGAGAAGTTTCCGTCCATCTCTTAGCAAAACAAGAAGCTTCTCTGCCACATTACAACAGTAGAAGGTTAAAGGGATATTTAGACTTTGGGTCTCATATAAGTTCCATAATTAGTGTTTGGGTCTCCATATATATATAATTAGTATTTGGATCTCAAAAGTGTCACAAAAAATAATTAGTGACACTTTTGGTGACACTTTTGAGTCATTAGTGACACTTTTGAGACCCAAACACTAATTATGTGTATATGGAGACCCAAACATTAATTATAGAACTTATATGAGACCCAAAGTCTAAATATAGATTAAAATGGTTCAAAACGGGTGCAGTGTTCGCGCAGGTTGTTGGTACGTGCATTGGACACAACACAATACACACTCCAAAAATAACCTAGGACACGCCCAAAAGAATGTGTCATCTCCATGTCATCATGTCGGTATCGTGTCCGTGCAACATAACATGCAACCAAATCACGCTGATGCATGTAAATATATAGTTGATAAAAAATTTAGCACAGTCACCTAATTAAAGTGAGATCTTCACCGCATGATTAAATAACGTCAAGAACAATAAAAGTACGACTAAAATCACAAAAAATCGAAAGAAACAAAATCATGAGAACGAGAGAGATTACTGTCGAGATAGCTCGCGAGAGAGGTGGAGAGAAAAATATCTTCTGGTCCCGAACAAGACATCGAATCCTTAACCTCGCGACCACAACAAATTCACCCAAAATAAAAACTTAAAATAACTCGACTTTTCCACGAAATTTTCCCTCCGTCAATAAAGATCGAATCTTTGGAAACCCTAACACCGAATCAAAACCCTAATTTTACGGAACAATGTACAATCCAAAATAGAAAAATTGTTGTACAGAAATATTTTGAAACAAATTAACTAAAACCAAATAATTTTTCAAAAATTTGAAATCATGAATTTTTTTTATTATTGATCAAATTTTCGCGAACAAAAATCTGACAATGGTTTTTGTTTTTGTTTTTATTTTTTTTTGTTTGATTTGGTTTATTCTTTTGTTGGTTTGTTTTGGTTTTTTTTTTTTTAACAAAAAAGGATGGAGTCTCGATTTAAGTTTAGTTCTTTTTTTAAAAAGTTGTTGTAGCAATATGCTATCATTGAACAACTAAAAAAAAAAAAAAATCTGCCGCAAGAATATTACGTATGTCGTCGAGCAGACTTCGAGCGGTCATAACTATTTGTTTTGAAGTTGTTTTTCGTCAAACAATATGTCAATTTGTATGTTTTCGACGAGAGTAACACAATTCGTGTAAAAAAAAAAATTATCCGAAACAAGATGCACATATTACAAGCAAAAAATTTAAATTTAAAACTTTAAAGTATCATAATTTTTTACTAAGAGACCAAATTAGTATTGTGATTTTAAATTATTGACAAATTGTTCCGTTTTAGTTAATTTGTTTAAAAATATTTTATGTACAACAAAATTTCTGATTAGTATTGTACTACAAATTTTCTGACAATTTTTTTTTTGTACAGAAAATTTAAAAACAACCCAATTAGTACTGTCAAAATTTAAAAAAAACCAACAAAAAATACCTAAAAAACAAACCCCAAAAAAAATCCAAAAGAAAACCAATTATCAGATTTTTGCCAACTCGGTTGGCAAAACTAATCCAGTTGACAAATATAAATAAAAAATTATTATTTCATTTTTTTTATGATTTTAAATTTTTGATAACTTTTTTTTTAATTAATTTGTTTATAAATATTTTCTGTACAGTAAATTTTTTTAATATTAGGGATTTTTGTGAGCAGATATCTAGAGGATAGAGATGATTGGTATCTATGACTAATGAGAAACATCATAATAATGACACGCACCATTTTCAATGGAGGTTTGGTCTGTTTTTTTTTCTTTTTTTTTGGCACTCCGAACCATGTTTGAACTATTCGAACCGGAATAAATGTCCAAGGGTTAAGTTGGACTTTTTTTTAAGAAAAATTACTTTTCTTATTCTCCTTCGTCACTCTCTCAATGTCTTGCAGCATTGCTGGGCAGTCCGAGAACTGAACCGAGTTTGAAATCGTGCGCCACATGGCACATTGTGATTGGCCCAAAAAATTCCTACATTAACGGAGGGAGCTGGTGTTATTGGATTTGCTTCGGCCAATTGCAGCGTGCCACGTGGCAGCACGATTTCGAACTAAATCAAAACAATTTAAGCTATATTGTTTTTTATTTCAAAAAATATATATAAAAAAAAAAATCAAAAGTCGCAACCCTTTCTCATCTATTTATATTAGTAACGTGTGTGAAAAAAATATTTCATATAAATTTATTATAAATATTATCGTTCATAGGAATTGAACTACAACCAAGAAAAATAACTCTTACCTTAATCACTTAAGTTTGACTTATTTAGTTATAAGTTAATCGTATTAGATAATTAAATAATTAATTAATTTTTAAAAATAATTAATAAAATATTTATAAACGACTTAAACGGTACAATTTTGAGACATTTTTAAGCTATCTCATCTCTACTTCTCTACTATTATAATGCGGTTCATAAACGGCTCAAAAATAAGCCGTCTAAGTTGTATGTACATCATTAATTACTAACATAAAAAAGAAAATTAACTACCATGTGGATTTTCTTCTCGGGAGGTTAAGGAAAAAAAAAAAAAAAAAACCACTTTAACATATAACAAACTATAAAATATATTCAAAATTTAAATTATATTTTAACTAGCTACATAATATTATCTAATGAAATACATATTCAAAATTAAAAATATATATTTATAACAAATTATAATTAAAAATATCCAAATTATATTTTTAAAAATTAATATAATTTAAAATTATATCTATATTTTTATAATATATTTTCTTTTATACGTACAACGCACTTGAACTTGACTAATATTAGTAGAGATTAATGAAAATAATAGTGAAAAAAAAATTTAATGTAGATAGTAGATTAGAAATATAACGAATCATTAAAAGTTTATTTAATTGAAATTTTATAATGATACAACAAATATTTGTACAAAAATTATTCTTAATTTTGTTTTCGTTCTTTAAATTTAATTTTTTTGTGTTGAACTATCTTTAAATCTTTGATGATGGTCATAGATATTTTCAAACCTTCATTTTTTTCCCCAAAGAAATGGGTCTTAATCTTCAAGGCTTCAGGGTTTCAAGTTCTGGTACTGTCGTGTGTAGTAAGAGCTTCAAAGTCAAGTTATATAATGTCCGACGTTTTCATCTCTTAATTATTGAGTTAATTTTTTTACACCAACTCAATTTTGTACATTGCATCATACATCTATTCGTGGTTAACACTTTTAAATCTGTATTAAAACAAATTTTTAATGCTACCATAAACACAGAACCATTAGAATATCGATGCAACACATGATATAAATATCATCGAGGAATTGTATCAGATCAATAAAATATAAATTTAACATGAATTAATAAAATAAAATAAAATAAAAACTGTTGTATATCCAATGCAATCAAAATACATGAAGTCGGAGTCATGTCAAGTTTCTTTTCCTAAATTCATGGTGACTCCACACCAAGGTATATCCTAATTAGCTCAGAACTCCACACCAAGATATGTCCTAATTAGCTCAAAAGAACTAACTCCTCATCCAAATATACACGCTAACCTATAATAGATAATCCTAAAATCTGTGCAACATCTGCTAAAGTAATTGTCATATCTTTAAGGGATAGTTAGAATATGTTGCGTTGGGCCCACTAACTCTCATTGAAACTCAATATCAAGTCTATATCCTAATGCATAATTTATATCGAGTCAACATACTGAAACTCAAAGCCCCGAATTATGACATTTTGGACACTAGACAGCTCCCATAAAGATCTACAATCGCCATGTTCCAATAATAGTTATTCAATATATATATATATATATATATATATATATATATATATATATATATATATATATATTGAAAGTTTGAAAAATATTCCTCTAAGGATCATATCAACTTCGATATATGGACCTCACGTTGCTGGATAACGTTGTGACTAATGGTTCCACCAGGTATACATCCATCGTTTTGGCCCACCATCTATAATATAATATTATAATTTTTTAGGTTTTATGATTGATCGTATTTTATTTTGTTTTTTGTTGGGTAAGGGTTTTCAGTTATAATATTTGATTTTTTTTTTAATATTTATAGGTTTTTGAGATTTAAGTATTTTTATGGTTAGTTTTAGGATTTTTAGAATATTAGGTTTGGGTTATATATTTAGGGTAAACGAAATACGAGCCATAGTGCTCATTTTTCTACATGAGTCATGCACATGTGAACCAATAGGAATAGAATTACACATCACATGTGTACTAATACACTATATTCCTATTGGTCCACATGTGCATGGTTCGTGTAGAAAAATTAACACTATGGCTCATATTCTTTTATATATATATATATATATATATATATATATATATATATATATATATATATATATATGAAAAAGGGATACGAGCCATAAGTTCATATTCCTACATGAACCAATGTTCATATAGACTAATTGGCTCATATCCCGTTTACCATATATATATATATATATATATATATATATGTGTGTGTGTGTGTGTGTGGGGGTGTGTGTGTGTGTGGTTTTTTCTATAGATTTTTTAGGGTTAAGGTTATGATGTTTATGTTATAATATTAGGATATGTATATTTGTGTACATTTTTATGTTAGGTTTAGGTTGTTTTTATAGATTATAATCTTAGAATTTATTTTTTTAGATGTTCGGCGATACGTACGGGACTTTACGCACGTTGCATTGTATTTCATTTGAGCCCACTGCCCCCACACATCTTCCGCGATTTGATTCCGAGACCTCCGTCAAGCCAAAAAGGTATACCTCATCTCACTGACCACAAAAGTCAGTTGAGTTCGGTTAATATTAGATTTTTTTGGGTTTTTAGATTGTAGATATTTTTAATCTTTTTAGGATTAGTTTTTTAGAAATAAAGTTTTTAACGCAAGGAATTACATTAAATATAATCAAACTATATTGTAACAATAAACTAATATAATAAACAATAAATTAGTAAATCGCCATAAACATTGACAATATAACAATAGTTTTTGAGAAAAAAATGAACATTAAGATTGGTGGTAGGAATAATTAGAATCGAAAAAAATCTGAGTGCATGCATATCCTTTTATGCATTAAAAAAATAGCATACAGATCCCAATAGTATTGGCGGTCTCACCCACAACCCACCAATGTCATTGGTGGTCTCAAAACTTTTAAATAATACGAAAAAAAATAACAATAATAATCAATCATACCATCACTAATATGGGTGATTCGTGTCTAAGCTGTCAGTAGTATTGACAGTACGGACTCATGCAATCATATTGTCAATAGTAATGACGATTTATTTATTTGACAAACTTTGTCCTCTTACGTATTTTATAGTTCTTTATCATGTAAGCAATTTTGTATGATACATGTAGTAAATATATGACTAACCACACCTTCAATATAATATTAATCTTAGATTGCTATATTTTTGCAGCACGACAAAAATATAATTCAAAATTTAAAAGTAGTTGCATATGTGCAGAAAAAAAAAAAAATTTGGCAAACAGATATGACCGTAATTTTTTTACTGTACTAATATATGTTTGTCAATTTTTTTTGTACAAATCAGCCCATATTTTTGTAATGTATTATTACAGAGAATTCTCTATATCAGGACTATCACGACTATGGTTAGGATTGTCAAAATTTTGGAAATTATGTGTCATCCCAAAGATTATGGTTGGAAGAGGAAGAGGAAGAGAAAATGGAAAATAAATGTTATGTTAGAGAGGAAGGAGAGTAGTGTTGTCCCCTATCAAATATTAGTTAGCCCTTAACAAGTTATGACTTAAGTGTATTGAGTCTTATTTTGTGCTCCATGGTCAATTGTTGTAGTACCCTTATCTCTGGTATTATAATACGGCTTGAACCGTCTAAGTTGTATGTATATCATCAATTATTAATATAAAAGAATTAGAAAAAATTAAACTAGCGTGTGTTTTTTTATTTTCGCAAGCATAATTCAAAAAAAATTTAACTACCGGAACATATAACAAATCAAAAAAAAATATTCAAAATTTAAATAAAATTAAAACTAAGCACACGATATTATAAAGTTAAGCATATATAAAAAAAAATATTTCTAACAAATTATAATTACCGAACTCAATTGGCTCTTTTAGTCAGTGAGAAGAGGTATAACCTCCCTGACTAGGCGGATGGTCTCGAGATCAAATCGTGTCAAAGGTGTTGGAAAGTGGGCCCAAATGACATACAACACAACGTGCCCAAAGTCTAGTGCGTATCGTCGAGCATCTAAAAATAAATACAAAATAAAATATATTAAAATTATATTTATAATTTATCTAAAATTTTAATACTATTATATTTTTTTAAATTTTTTGGAGGAATCTTATATTCTTGATTTTATAGATACGAAGCAATTCAAGTTGTAAATTATTAAATATTTACGGATAAAGTGCAAAAAATTCCTCTGGTAATTTGCTTCGTTAGCAAATTAAGACCCCCTATTTTATTTTGATCAAATCCCTTCCGTTCATTTTTCGTTAAAAATACCGTTAAAAAAAACGAAAACCCTAAACTACCCTCCCCCCCTAACCCCCCCTCCTCCTCCCTCCTCCTCTACCTTGCTTCCTCCTCCTCCTCCCCGTGCCCCCCTCCCCCTCCTCCTCCTCCTCCTCCCCGAGCACCTCCCCTCCTCCCCATCGTGCCCCCCCCACCACCTTCACCATCACCACCACCACCAACCACACCCTCAGCCCCCCCTACATCGCGCTCCTCGTAGCTTTACCGCAGCCGCCCCCCCACAGCACCCCCGCGGTCGCCCCGATGCGCGCGCAACTCCCCCGCGTCCGTTCTCGCGCGCAACTCTCCCGTGTCCGCCCCCCGCGCGCAGTTCCTCCGCCCTCCCCCCTGCGTAGCTCCTCTGCCCTCCCCCACGCCGGCCCCCCGCGCAGCTCCCCCGTGCCCCCCTTCGGCCCAAGCCCCCCTCCATCCCGCGCCTCACCCCCTCTCCTCCCCGAGCCGCCGTCCCTACCACCGCCGCCGTCCCCACCACCGAAGAAGGAGAGGAGGAGAGGGTTATGATTAGAATTATAATTATGATTAGGATTATGGTTAGTGAGGGGTATATTAGTCATTTGATATCGAATTTGACGTCCGTTAACGACAGAAAATCAAATTGGGTGCAAAATGAACCAAATATAAAATGTAATTTTTTTTTAAAATCTATGAAGCTTTAATTGCATAAACGCAAATATAAGAAGAGATTTTTTTCCCTTTACCCAATACTAGTATATACGCACGTGCGTTGCACGTATTTCATATTACTTGAAAAAAATAATAGTTTATTAAAAGAGCAAACGATAATTTCTTAATTTTATTATAGGTGGAAATATAATAGGCAGGAGTATAAAAGTTGGGAGAAATTAAATGATGGGAATATGAAATGCATTCTTTATTAACTTTTGTTTTATTCTCCAAACTACCTATTTTACATACATGCATATCTTTGTTTTATTAACTATCATTTCCCAAGTTGCCTCATGCATGCATGCATACATACATTTAATACGTATTTAATTACTGTTTTTAATTACTTAGATATCCTTATCAACGTTAATACATATTAAAATATAATAAAGGGTATTTTTGGAATGAAAAAATTTTACGGTGAAGCCTAGTTTTGTCATTATATAGTAGAATAGATTTACTTCTCAGAATCTGTTTTTTCTCAGTTCAATCCAATCTAAACAAACTCCTCCCGCTCTTTCCAACCACCACGAGAACTTCCCAAACCCTACTTAAAACACCAACCCTAATTTCCTCCTCCCCCAAAATTCCAATGCAAGACTCTAAAAATTCAATGAACATCCATCTTCAAATCCAACTTCCCGCCAGCATGGTCCCTCGATCGGTACAAATTTCGCCCTTTCTCTACGAGAAAGGAGAAAGAAGACGCTTCTCGAAGGGATCGAAAAGCGATACGATGGAGAGCAGGCGCCGCTTCTACCAGCGTCGCCAGCTCATTCCCATCGTCTGCCTACTCGTGGCTCTCCTATGGCTCTCGTCGGCCTTCCGGTCGATGTGCCGGCGCCACCGCGCCAATTCTGCAGCAGCAGCAGCGACGGCGCTCGGGGTCATCCGCCGGGCCCCGGTGGAGTTTGATTTTCGGGGGATCGGGGCGGCGGAGTTCGACATCCGGGATTTTGGGGCGGTGGGGGACGGGGAGTTGGAGAACACCTGGGCGTTCGAGAGGGCGGTGGAGGCGATAGAGAATAGCGGCGGCGGGACGCTCTACGTGGGCCGTGGGGTCTGGCTGACGGCGCCGTTCAACCTGACCAGCCACATGACGCTCTTCCTGGACGAGGGTGCGGTGATTCTCGGAGTTGAGGTAATCGTGTTCATGTGTTGGCCTACCGTGTCCGGTTATGTTGATGTAGTAGTTTGTAAATAAAGTCGGGTAAAGTCCAAAAATATCCTTCTTAGATTTGCAACTTTTGCAAAATAAGACCTCCAATTTTTTTTTCTCAATTTGCCACCAATTGTTTTCATATAAAATGCGAGATTTTTTTTTTAAATCCAGAGGTCTTTAATTACAAAAAAACGTAAATATAAGGAGGATTTATTTGTACTTTACCCAATAAAGTCCCGCTTTTGAAATAATAGCTAGGCTCAAAAACTCGGTTTCGTACCCTTCACGCGCCAGACCCTCCAATTCCTACAGAAATGGCCGATACTTGAAAAGAATCTGAGAAGTAGTCACACAATTTGTAAGAGAAAAAGGTTTGCCATCCCTTTATATGTAAAGGGACCTATTTAGGGACGGAGCTAGAAGAATATGACGTGGGAAACTCTAGTCTATTACGTTAGTAGCCTTGTAGTTGTAGTCTTAGAGCGGAATCTCAGAACACTTGTTTGTTACTGTTGTGATATTGTACGTTAGCTAGCTTTACAAGACTTAGAACGGCCGATCTGTATTAGTGGCAACGTCCACATACGGCCCCATGTGAAGTTAGACAGAAATGGGATCATCAAAAGAGGCCCCTTGACTCTCTTTCAGGGTGTGTATTGGGCCGGTCCGGGTCGGCCCGCGGTCCGAGTCAACCATATTTGATCGGGTCCGGTCCGGGCCGGGCTCAACCCGAGTGGAGAGGCGGGTCGGCCCGGCCCGGCCCGGTCATAAACAACTCCGGTCCAGCCGGGCCCATGACCCGGTCAGGGTAGGACCGGGCCGAACCGGTCTGGGTCCGGGCCGGTCCACTGTCGGGCTGGGCTGGCCTGGTTTTTATTTTTTATTATATATATATATATATATATATATATATATATATATATTCAATTACCATTAATTTATATTCAATTACCATTTCCAAAAAAAAAATGTTAAAATTATATATTAATAAATTCAAGTTAAAATTAATAAATTCAAGTTAAAATTCATTAGTAAATTCAAGTTAAAATTTTAAATTCAAGTTATAAATTTTAAATTTAAATTTATACTGGTTTTTTGTTTATTTATATATATTTTATATATAATCTATATGATATAACTTATATATTAATAAATTCAAGTTAAAATTTATAGGTTTTTTGTTACTAAATTATTTTTGTATAATTTAAAATTTATAAGTTATTTGTTAGAAAGTTTCAAATATAAATTTATTTGAAATTTCTAAGTTATTTGTTAGAAAGAAGTTAAATGTAAATTTATCGAAGTGATTTATATAGACATAAAGAAGTTAAATGTAAATAACTAACAACATTAAGTAAGAAAAAGCTGAATTTCTTTTATTAATGGCAGTTAAATTATAAATGTATTATAACATTAAGTAACAAAAAAAATAGGAACTTGTAAATGATATTTTATTTACATAAAGCTTGTAAAAAAATGTACAAGTCTTTTAAAATAATTTCGTCGTCCGTCGTCCGTCTTTCGTTGAAGTTTATTGCCCAGCTCCTCCTTCAGTAGCGTCATCTATAGTAAGAGATTCAAAGTCCAGCCCTGCGATATCGGCACTTTCATCTCTTGAGCCTTGAGTTCTTTTTTCAGCATGGGTCCAATCTTGAACGCAGACACAAGCTTCCAAAATATCTGGCAGCAACCGACTCCTCTTCTTGCTTAACATCCTTGAACCTGCACTAAAACACGATTTCGATGCTACCGTGGACACCGGGACCACTATAATATCGCGTGCTATAGGAGAAAGTACATGATATATTTTTTCGTGTCTCTTCCACCATTCTAAAATTGAATAATGAGATGAATAGTCATCTTCATCTGCTTCATAAGAATTTAGATTTAAGGGCAATTCTTGCGTAGGTTGGGAAGATTGTTTTTGTTTCTTCCTTTGCAGTACACTTTTAGCATATGATAATTTAGACGAAAAACTAGAGCTACTACCTTGAACGGTTGTACTGGATCGGGTGGATACAACTCTTTCTTCATATAAAGCAATTAAACTATGTAAAACATCATTAACTTCTACTTTCAAACTATCTACGTCAACTCTCATACTATCTTCAAAATCGTCTAATAAAATATATACACCATCTAATTTAATCTTAGGATCAAAAATTGAAGCCAAACAATATAAAAGAGGTATATCACCCCAATATTTTTTAAATTTGGCTTCCATTTTGGCAACAACATAATCAAAATCAGGAACATTTCTACATTTACAAAATAAATTAGACATGTTAAGAATTTCTGTTAAAGCTAAAGGAGAAGTTGGATAATAAACTCGAGATACATGTAGCATTGTAAAATAATTCTAAAAATTCAAAAATAGAAGTAACAATTAACCAATCATTCTCAGTTACTTGATAATCAAAACTAGGATTAACATTACAATAATAAGTAATCACATCTTTAAACTTAATGCAAGATTGCAATATTAAATAAGTAAAATTTCATCTATGTGGTGCATCCTTAACAAATTGTCTAAAAGTAACACCATATTGTGTACCTAAAATTTTAAAAGCTTGTTGTCTACTTGCAGAAGAGTTCAAACTATGTAAACATGATCTAAGATTTTCTAAATTTAGTTGAAAGAATTTAAGACATTCTTGTACAATCAAATTAATAATATGACAAGCACATCTAACATGAAAAAGTCTACCTTCTAACATAGGCAGAAATTGTGTTTTCAAAACATTAATAGAAGAAGTGTTATTACTAGCATTATCAAAAGAAATAAAAAATATTTTATTGTGAATATCATATTCACGCAAAAATTGTATTATAGCGCCACCGATTACAGCGCCGGTATATGAAAATTTCCTATGTAAAAAAATACCCTAAACAAAGAGTTGTTATAATGGATATTTTGGTCATTTTACAAAAATGACCAAAATACCCCTAAAACGGACAAAAAACTGCCACTAAAACAGGGATATTTTGGTAAAAATACTCCCCCACGGATATATTTTCAAAAAAAAAAAACCCGGTAACCGGGTTGACCGAATCTGAACCGGCCTGAACGGCGCAGAAATCGGACTGGGCCGGGCCGGGCTAGCGGGTCGGCTCCACCGACCCAGCCCGGACCTGTGGGGCTAGTGGGCCTGGACGGGCCGGTCCGTTGACCGGGTCCAGGCCGGCCCGGGTTACGCCCCCCCCCCCTCCCCCCCCGTTCCACTTAGACACCTTGAACTCTCTTTGGCTCTCATGGGGCGTTGGGCTCTTTTTTTTTTGAATATCAAATGGGGGGCCGGTCAGTAGAATCTTCGTGCACAGGGGCCAACGGATCAATTAAGGGAAGGACCCACAAAACAATAACTGTTATATAGGCAGAGAAGTTTCCCCCCTATATCATGGGCCCACCTATATACACCAAATTGGTGATTGATATTAGCTAGACATTTAGTTTTGTCACGGGTGAACACATGAATTTTGGTTGGATGGGGTACACAATTGCTGTGTGGTTGTGACAGAATCGTGGTGAATATGGCAACATTCTGGTGCCCTTGCAATGGCATTGTGGTGATCACAGCGGTGAGATCGAAAATGGCGTGGTGAGATGAAAGCGACACTATTAATGTGTTGCTGGCAGCATTGCTTTGTGCTAGCAATCAAATGTGATGTGGGCAAACACTTCTATGTTGGAAATATGGTGTCGAAAAATATAGTATGTAGACACCTGATCTCGTAGATGCCTATCTCTTATAGAGGCTGAAGTCTTATAGAGGCTGAAGTTGTTGCTGTTGGAGGAGAGACTACAGAGGAGGGCAGAAAAGCCAATGTTTGTTGGAGCCTTGGAGGAGGGGCCCACTATAGAAGAAGATTGGGAACTTGAGAGAGCACAAGTTTTAACCAATTTCTTGAACACCCTCCCAAACTTTGCTTCACTTTTGGGGGGTTACATTAGTTTTTCTTTTCTTTCTAAAAGTCAGAAGGGGCACGAAGACCCTCAATCTCCTCTATGGACCCGCCTTGATCGCCACCTTAGAAAATCCTAGAGGAGGAACAGGGCTAGCATGCCTAAGTTCACGAATCTTAAATTATGCAGAAAAAAGTACTAACAGTAAATATTTGAGAGGTTCTTTTATGTTATACTTTAAGATATGTGAACCTAGAGACACCTTGTTTCCTATTCTTCATACAAGGTTCTGTAAGATGATGGCATTGATGCTAGCTATTATAGTGCCTTCACCTTAGAAAATCTTATAGGACGGAACACGAAAACAACATGTGCCTAGGTTCCTGAATCTTAAAACATAGTAGAAGGAACCAAGAGGTTATTATTGGTACTTCTTCGATATTCTTGAATTCAGACATGTATCATTTCCTGTTCCTTCGTATAAAATTTTGTCAGCTCATGGATTATAGGATTCCCTCCCAGTGTTGGACAAAGGGATGCCAAATATCTGATTTGAGTATTTATTTCATTTTTTGTGTATTTGGCATGCTATAGAAAACTTGAAAATTTCTAAAATTAGGAAACTAGAAATTCCCGTATCAATTAAAGATTTTAAGCTTTATAACTTGCCTATCTATTCTATTCACGACAATTTTCTCTTTCAATAATGAAATAAATACTCAAATCAGAAAAGTGTGTGAGAAAATGATTCTCAAATTATAAACAACAAACTTAGCCTTAGTGTATTTGTATACTCTTGCAGGATGAGAGAAAATGGCCACTGATGCCTCCACTGCCATCATATGGATTTGGGCGAGAGCATGATGGCCCTAGATATGGAAGTCTTGTACATGGCCAACATCTTAAAAATGTAGTAATAACAGGTTAGTTTGTCCTTTTTGCTATTAGTTTTGTCATGCACTGTTGTCGCATATGGAATATATCTTTGTATCCTGACGACTTTCCCAACTAGGTATATATTGAGTTGGATGTGGACTGTGGAGTATACTAATTAACCTAACTACCTAAGCCAAGCAGTTCAACACACATTACTGTTTTTAATTCTTTTAGGTGCTGCAATGGGGGCATCTTTGGATGCCTGGGATTTATTTAAGAGTAAATTATGTTTCCAGATTCCATTAGAAGTATTAATTCCTGTTTGTGAAACCCAATTAACTTTCTCATTAATTTTTGACCATAGGAGAAGAATATCCCTGCAACTTCCAGAACTGTTATTGACAGCTTCTTCTTTTTTTGCGTTCTTTCTTTTGGGACGTGGTATGAATGATCAGTGAACCAGACATTGTTCTTGTTATTGATTATTGATTCTTAGACTAGATCATACTATAGATGCCTTACCATTTCACAACAAGCCTACATGCGGCAATCTTAGCGAAAGAAAACTCCTGATCTATCTCCATACATACGCCACCAGATGTTGCTACAAATCAGTATCTCAATCAAGCCCTCTATGTTAAACTTTAGGTTTGGGTTGTTCTCCTTCAAACATATAATCGCAGTTCCCTATGGGCTCTATCGTTCTTTCATAAGCGCTATTAGTCGATTAGTCAATCTCTCTAAATCCTTGATTGGCTCCTTCAACGGCTTGCCTTTTACTTTCACGGCCCTTATGAGCAGCATAAGAGGTAATAATGCCCCACTACCCAACATCATCTTGTCAGAGCCTTGCGTCTTAGAAGACATGGCGGTAGGTACCAGAGGGCACTCCCGCTAGAATGGCGGTTTTTGATCCCTCTATTATGTCTTACCTTGGTGAGTTGTGACCCACTCTGCCTACATCTCTGTTTGACTCCACGGAGTTGGCTACAGTTCCTTCTCCGACGGCTCCCAGGTTTGCCAAATGATTTAGGTTTCGTGCACATTTACTATCTACCCATGGCCAACCAGGGTCTGCGAGGTTCCACTGGTTGCAATTGGAAGCTAAATGCTTATCCATTACCAACTGTCTCACCTGAAACACAGCTGTTCCGTTTAGTATGTTCCTTAGAGCACATAGCTCCAACACTACCATCTGATTTTAATATCTTGGTATTGCCTTTTAGGTTGGAGCCATAATTTAAAACAAGTGACCCAATTTCCTGAGAATTTGGAGTGGGGTGGGGTTTGGGGGGGGGGGGGGGGGGGGTTGGGGGTTGCAAAATCCTAAGAACTGAGGCTACATTGTATGGTTTAAACTTTAAATCGCTTGCCGACAATCCAGAGACACATGAACAGTACCATTGACAAGTCACTAAACATAAAAGATGGTTGATGTGCAGACATGACTTATATGGGCAACCCAATTTGATATTAAATTCGATCTTATGATGACGCAATGAGTGAAGAGGAGATAATGTCCTATAAGATCATTAGGATACATTACAAAAATCTCCACTTGAATCATTTTCCCATTGCTCGAGAAAATATAGTTTCTCAAGCAACTACTTTTTTCAACCGTATCTTGTCTTTATCATGAGTTGTTTCCCCTGGTTAACAATTCTTGTTGTTTTGACTATTTTCGTGGGTTCTTCAATTTTCTCATTATCTCATAGGAAGAACTAATTGCGCTGCCAAACAAGGTAGTACAACAAAGAGGAGTTTTTCCTTTAGGAACACTACTGAGCTTGGAGTCTTGATACCCTAGGATCTTAAGCTGAGTTACAAATTTGCTCTGAGATGGGTAAGTGAAATATGAACCCTTTAATGCCGCCTCTAGGAAGTGGTGCGGGAGTGAATCGCCATGCCACGTATGCAAGAATCAAATAACCTAACTGTCGACTTGATTGTACGGGTTGGAGACCTACTGAAGGTTCGGTGTATGCCACACTCCCCAATTGAGGACCCAGCCGACTGGTTGTGGCAGCAGACTGAACATCAACAGTTCTAGTTTTTGAGTTTTTGAGTAATTAATGTTGTTTTTTCCTAATACGAGTGGTGTAATGCATCAATGTAGAGAGGTTTATTATAAAAGGAAAGAGCGCTCTTGCAGGTCAAGTCTTTTGTATCTATAAGAAAGGTGTTCCTTTTTCGCTTTAAGGGAGTGGTAGGTTTGAAGAGTTTTTACCTTGTACTCTTCAACTGAGGTGAAAGAAGAGGATAAACAGTATCTTGTGGGGAAGGAGTTGTTTGCTCCTACTAAATGTCTTGATTTCTTTTTATCATTTCCAGACGTAACCTCAGATATCTTTCATCACCTACATCTTTGTCTAATGGATTATAGTTTTTCATGCCCACCTTCATAGATCTGGGACCAATTGACCCATTTTACAAATTGTTGGATTCTTGGGGCTCAGACCCTAATGCCCTCTCTCTGCCGTACTGTATGAGATAGGGAGTGCTCATTTTTTTTATAGTGGAAGCACATAGAAGCCCAACATTTGCATATGTTAACCTCTGCCAGGATCTTTCTTCGTTGGTCTAACAGGGCCAATGGACAAATGGGCAACTTAGTTACTTTCACGTACACTTTACATGGACATGAATATTTCTCTACACGATACAAACATGACGATACGTACACGGCATAAGGTTTGTCTTGTCCTAGCATATTTTGGAAAGTGTCATTTTGATGCTTGACACGACAGAAACATGGGTTTGATTTTTTTGCGGTGTCAGTGCTTCTAGGAAGCCGTTTAGTGTTAGCATTTGTCTGGATAGGCTTTCCGGCGTTGCTTGAAATATCAGGAACCAATGATTCTCTCTACTTCACTATCAGAAAACCATGAAAGGAGAAGCAACACAATAGCTTTCTTGATCATCTGTGAACTAGTGGAAGTTGCTCCCTGAACTTCTCACATCATTACATCTACCCTGCTAGCTGGGGGCTTCCCTTTCACACAGCTAAGGTGTCATATGAAGTAAACTGGAAAACATAGTATCATAGGCAATTGGGATGATGTGTTGCACTGGCACACATACGGCACGACACGGTAAAAACACGTCGACTCGGATAACACACCTACTTTGGTGTGTCCTAATGTATCTTGGAGTGTCCGGGTTGGGTCCAAAACATGTCTGACACGACAGGCCCACATTTTTGGAGTGTCCAGTGCTTCCAAGCATGATCGTAACGTCACCACCATCTTCCATCTCTACTCAACGAGTTTACTGTGAGATCTATATTAAGCCTTCTGCCATGAATTTGATCATGCATACTTCTGTCACTGTTGAGCTTCTTGTAGTTCCTTTGCAAATTAAATTGCCTCCAAGAAGTGTTCCTTAAGCTAGTCCCCTGTCATCTTTAATAGCTTCCCTATTTTTCTGGTTGACAACCATCTATCTGCATGAAATATTGACCGGTTACTGCAGTCACCTCATTATTCAGCAACCCTTATGAGTTAAGACTTGGCTTGGAACCATGGATTGCTGGGTTTCCCCCTACCAGGACTGTACGTGTCGCTCATTCCTTGCTCAAGCTTTTCTTTTTTACATTGAAGTGACTCCCCACACTTGCTTATAGAAATGAAGAAGAAACAAGTATGCTTCTTTTGCTGCAGTTCCAATTGTAAAAGTTCATCAATCCTTTTACCTGTTCACACAATAGACAGTTGTCTGATAGTATCAAGGTATAAAATGTAGTATCTGTATGGAATCCTCTACCAATGTCAAATTGGCTGTTTTTTAACAATTATTGGCTCGCTGCATCAAGTTTTGACACTTGGGGTTCATTTGGTACAAAATGTTTTTTTTTTTACAATTTCCGGGAAACCTAAGGACGGAAATAATTACCTTGTTTCATGTTATAATTTCTTTTTACCTGATCATATTTGTTCATGGGAATACAATTTTCTCACAAATGTGGGAAACTTATTTCCTCTAAAGAAATTAGTTCATGGGAATACATTTTTCTCACAATATGGGAAACCTATTCCCTCCAAACCAATTATTTAATGGAATAGAATTTTCTCACAAATGTGAGAAACCTATTCCCTTCAAAAGAAGTCTGGATTTTTATTTCCCATGGTATGAAATTACTTTTTGATTGGCTTCCGGTTACTTGGGTCTATGTCGGGTTAGGTCCGGGTCAGGTTGATCTCTCGGGTTTGGATCAGTTGGGTTTGGGGTCTGGGTCACTCTAGTTCGGATTGGGTTGTGTCTATAGTAGTGTTCTAAAATTTGTTATGCGGATTCGGTGCGGAGGAGGGACGCCTAGCATCTAGGCTGCCTAGGCGTCGCCAATGTGCCGAACATGTATCATTTTTTTTCGCCTACTCCATTGTAACAACTTATATATTGTTATATCATAATGAAACACACTTAATAAAGAAATCATCAACATGTATTCTATCATTATCATGATTCATGAAGACATCATCAACATTATCATAATCAAACACAATTAATAAAGAAATCACCGTATCCATAATAAAAATTTAAAATTTCAATGTTCTAAATCAAAATCTCATCTTAAAATCCAAAAAATATTTCTACAATACAACTAAGCATAAAAAAAAAATATCAAACAATCTTAAAATTCGAATAGCTGCACAAGGCGCCAATGCGTCGAACAGGGGCCGCACAAGCCGCACAACTGCATAATACTGCCGAATAGGGAGTTTCGGTTCGGCCTAGGGGTGCCTTGCGCCTAGGCGATCGAACATGCCTTTTTTTGTAACACTTGTCTATTGAGTTGGGGTTTGGGTCTAGGTATGTCGGTTTCGGGTCAGTTCGGGCCCGTGTCAGTTGGAGTGGGGTCCTCTTCTTCGGTTCGGTTCAGGTCCGACCCGGTCGTAGTATTCTGGTTCTGTTCGGTCCGGCTCAGTCGTATTCTGGTTATGTTCGGTTGGGTTGGGTTGGGTTCCCGGTCTTGTTTTGGCCAGGTTTGGATCTTGTTCAGGTCAGGTTTGGTTTGGTTTGGGTCACATTAATTAACTAACTTGTAAACTGATAATAATTAGTATAAAAATAATATTGATTTTAAAAATGTATTTCAATTGTGGAACTCTAACCTAAGTCTCCTAGATAATAGACTAGTATCCTAACCAACTAAACTACAATAAGCTTTGGTTCTGAAGATAAATCCACTAAATATAATTTATTATAAATAAATGATGTCGTATTCTTGCACATGATATATTACCGGGAATATTTTATAATATACAAAACGTGGTAATGTAAATTTCACATGAATTTGATGCTCGAGGATTTTATTTCCAGAAATATAGAAATTCTGGCAATATTGCACTTCGTATACCAATCGCAGCTTAAAAAAAAATTTAAAACATGAGAACTTTTATTAAAATGTAAGATATGAAAGCTTAAAGTTTTAAGTACAATAAAAAACAAAATCATAGATTTTCTCCAAGTACTTGAGGTAAGCTATATGCATCTATTATCTGTTTCCTCCAGTTTAGTTTGGAGTTATTTCCTTACTAACCTTAGCAAAAGACATTTTTTTAACCTCAATTAACCTTTGTTTAGGCCTACCCCTACTTTTAGCAGCTCAAACTAATTCCCAGTGCAAAATTAGTCTCTGACATGCCCAAGACTCCTGAACCTATACTATTTTTTTTCTCATCTAACCATCGGTTGGCACCTTCTTGAACTTCTTATTGGTGTTGATTTATTAGCCTATGTTTTCATATATTGTGACCGTCACCCATCTACACATTCTCATTTCAACAATGCTAAATTTCAGACATGTTTCTTTGTTGCCAATTGACTGTATCTTGTAGCATGGCTGCCCTTATAGTGGCCTTATTCAATTTTCTTTAAACTTCTGTGTATTTTATGATCATGAAGCACTGCGCTGCTCTAAATCTGTGAGCAACATCTTATCAACATCTCTATCATGATGGGTAACAGATCTTACATACGAAATATAGCATTCTTAACATCCCTTGGTCATCAATGTGTTCTTATCTCTTGCCTTTTTGCTAAAGCTACATTTCATATACTCAAAGCAATAGTAGGCATCTCATCCATCTATACATCATATATATTGACCCATTTTTTGAAGTTTGATTATTAATTGCTCCAGGACTTTGTGAATGTCTATTATTGCTCTCTTTCTGGACGAATATCCTACTTGTGAAGGATATAAACCACTGGTTTGTTTCGAGAATCGCGCATGCTTTCTTTTTGTCTTTCTTCTACGAAGTTAGACCTATTTCTGGTTTTCCTTTTTTGCATCTTGTGCAAATTTAGGAACAATGATTATAGTTTAAAAGAAAAATCTTTATCAACCTTATATATTATATTTAAAAACAAGCAATTTGAGCTAAAAGAGTGTTCTGATTATATTTTTTTGGCTTTCCTTCATAGTTTGTTGGACTGTTAATATTGGATATATTTTTTTTGTTATGCTTAATGTTAATTTAGTGTTTCTGATTTAACTGATCTAGCAAATAGAATCATGTAGATAATCAGTTTTTTCCGTGTTTGTAGGTCGTAATGGCACCATTGATGGCCAGGGTCAAGTGTGGTGGACTAAGTATGAGCAACAACGCTTAAATTACACACGAGGGCCTCTTGTGCAGTTCATGTGGTCTGAAGACATAGTAATTTCCAACATTACTCTACGGAATTCTTCTTTTTGGACACTTCATCCTTATGTCTGCAACAATGTGACTATTTCTAATGTTACCATCTTGACTCCTGTTACTAAGGCCCCAAACACAGATGGAATAGATCCAGGTATAACTTGTTTACTTAAATTACTTTTCATCCTTTAATTAGAACTTAAGTAGAATACTGGAAAATTCCCCTATTTCCTGAGAAAATTAGAAATTGTAGAAATGTTATTTTAGTTCCCTTTGCCTCTGTACTTTCAGTTTTACCGCTAGTCTTGAAACGAAAAAGTCCAAATACCCTATATAAACATATACATATGAATATTTTTGGTTCCCCAATACTTAATACTTTATGTTTTAGTAAAGGGTATTTTGTTCCTTCTTTAAAATTGTAGTGATCTAACCAATAAGAGGAGGACAAAAGGAACCAAAATAACTTTGCATGGGTTTCTAATTTCTTGAAAGCATTTAAAGGATTTCCATCGTTTTACCCTTTAAAGTTTTTTTTAACTTCATTCAAACTCTTAATTTGTAGTTTTCTTTTGGTTTTGAAACGTTTTAAACACGATGATGGCATTGTAAAAAGAAGCTTGTGCATCTCTCTTTCTGATATTGAAATTCTGATATGTAATGTATAGTAGAGTGAGCATAGTTAGATAGCTTAGCATATAAAAACAATACAAAATCACTATATGTCACGTTCCGATCTTCCGCAGGAATCGACAGTCCCCGCTAGGTGTGAATTACCGCGCCAACTCTCCCGCTGGACAATCTTTTCCATCTGGACATGATGCCGCACGAGCACAAGCTGCGTCCGTGCAAGGCCATGATCCGAACATGCGGTAAAATGACTAAGCCACAGAGTCGCACAGATAGTCCGAATGCAGCTGAATAAGAAACGAACATGCGATTGGTAACAAGTTCATAGAGTCGTCATAGCGGAAATCATTGAATAACACAATCATTGAATAACACAAGTATGGAAGTAAAACAAGCACTTTATTGATATTGAACAAGTATTACAAGCGGCGCTAGATCGAGATTACAAGTCGCTCAAGTGCTCTCTCAAAACAATAAAAGCATGCCAAATGGCTACAATTTGTGGAATGATACACATGCGATGTTCCAACATTGTCTTGTATATGCGCTTCAGCTCCAGACGCAACATTCCAAGGCTCCAGAGCGAACTCCACGCCTTAGCACGCACGAAGGGATTTCCGTACCGAACGAGGTTCTCCCGCACCCTGCAAGCAATCTTGTGGGTTATCCGTACATGAATGCACTGGTGGGGAGGCTTCTCGCCCGCTCGACAAATCCAAATAAGTTATATAGGTTTCGTGCATCATCTATTAAGTTATCTTTCTAGTCTTGCCTTATGATCAGTTTCATGACATAATGAAAAGCCTAACTCGTGTGGCGATGCGCCGTGCGATATATGAGTAACACGACGATACTTACCAACTTACCATTCGTCCTTCCCTGTCCAAGGAAAATCAAGCACGAATGTATATATATGAAATTCAGGAAAAATTGTATAAGCAAACACGAGTGTCACGAGCGAGGTTCTGTTTCAGGTACACGAGTTCCACGGATTACTCATGTGTGTTGCGATGGATTCTCAGGTGTTCAATATGTACCGATGTCTTATACTCATAATCGTTCATGTGTTTCAGATTACTGGATGCGATGCAATGACTCACACACGGATTACTGCTAAGCGAGGATGACTTATCTTTATGAACATGAGGTCACTGACACGACGCCATAGAGGACTGTGTAGTCTCAGGGCGGAATGGTGTGCAAGCAGGAACATGGGTCATTGCACACATTCCGTCCGACGTAGGTGACTACAGTCAGGAGGTTCCGACCGGTCGGATCGGCCCCGGTGCCCTGGTGACCGTCCGCGAAACGAGATCCGAAAATCTCCCTTGTGCACCAAGTTGTCCGTGACCATGCAAGTCTCTATAATCTTCCAGGCCTCTTGTTAGGTACAGGTACATGAACAAGTCAGGATATATCAGATACAAGTTTGAGTCAGGATCTTGTCAGGTACAGGTTCAAGTTCAAGACATGATTGTTCACAAATATATCGACTCCCTGAGCCATTTAATTCAGTACATGACGAGTATTGCTCCACGAGATGTGATTCTTTTTTATTGACATGATGTAAATCCCCTGGTTCGAGAACTGCCTTGTCGACCTAACGGTCCCGTATACTTTCAGGTTCATCCGGGGAACTTAGATGAATGCAAGACAAGGATAGTGTTATACGGTCGTGGCATGACTTTTACGGGACGAGCATAGCGGATATATATAAAACAGACAAGCATTGCAACACTATGAATATAACTTAAGGAAACATTCGGCATAGTCTTACTTGAAAACATAAGCGAGTACACTAGCACGAGTCTAAGGGCTAGTGTGAGGAGTGAAACCGTACAGGGACATTATCGGACGACATAATCCATAAGGCGAGCATTGTAAACAAGTGAAGCAGTGCACTACGAAGAGTAAATAATGATCTACTCGAGGCATAGCGGAGTCTACCTCCACGAAGCTAAGGTAGCATGCGAGGGTCCATGTTATAAGTCAAGTATCATTTCCATGTTCTAACACAAGCAATACAAGATGAGATTATTCTCTTAGCTAGGTGCGTTGTATTCTTTATTAGCATGTAAGGGGTGATTCACCTAGTGACTAGCATGTATCGTCCATATTTTAAGTGTGCAGGCTGTCACGGCCCAGAACCAGAATACTGGAGAGCGGGGGCGGACAAAGCCAGCTACGTACACCATAGTACTCTATACCCCGAGATACGGTCACGACTGTCTAGACATGTGAGGGTTTACTCTACAATCCAACGGACATTCCTGGGTCAAAGAGTCCTAGTTGTCTCAATCTCAAGCAAGCAACAAGTTGCAAGAAGTATAATCACCAAACATATAATAGTAAGGCGTCCCAAATTATACATACATAGATGATCATGAAGCTAGTTACCAAGATGAAGAACTAGCAGAGTGCAATATTACATGATCAGCTTAGCTATAGTCTAGAATATGCTTTACATGTAGGCCCGCAAGCTAGAATGTCAAGTATCGAAACACGAGCTAAACACGTGCTCGGTGGCTAAACGTCTCAAAAGTATAAGTACAAGATCAGGTGGCTGATGAAGAAGAAACCCACTCAAGTCCTCGAGTGTTCCTCGTGTTCACCGTCTGGAGGCGGGATGTACGGAAGATCCTGCGACGTTGCTCTGAAATCTGGCAATACAAAACCAGTGGGGTCAGACCCCAAAACAACAAAATACTACAAGGGAGCCAACTTAAGAACTAAAACCAACATGTAAACATTCAATAGCATAAGAAAATATAAATAAGAGCAATATGTAAATAAGCAGTTAAGCAGTTTCAGGAATCAGTAACGGGTACAGTTCAGGATTAGTAGCTGAAGGATCCAAGACAAGACAAGACTATAAAACATGCAATCACGGCCAATCATGACCTACGGCTTACTACCATTAACTAACGGGTTATCACAATCCTGGTTTCCAACAAATGCAGTTGAGATTCCATACAGCCACATGCCCTGCAGACTATCCGGATTATCCATACGTAAGAGTACATAGCATAGATTAATTAAGTATATAGTATTTTCTGGTAAATTGCAACACTCGACAGTGTGCTGAAGTGTGCCCCTCTCGACGGAGAGCTCCAAATCCATCAGGTGTCGCCAGGATACCGGGATTCCATGTAGCCAGAAAATCTCTCTAGATGCTTTTAGATAATTATTCTAGTTATTAACTTAGGCAAGTTATCAAGGATTTCTGAAGTCAGGGATCAATTAGGACTGGGTCAAGCAATCAACCACGAGAATTTATCTTATCAGTACAAGCATTTCAGCTCTAGGGATTTTAGCATGTCAGGAGTGTGCTACGTCGAGCCACTATCAGGTTTATCAGTACATGTCAGATATCTGGAGTCAGGGATCAAGTTCATTCAGTACAAGTCAGGTATCTGGAGTTCTCAGTTTAACAGTGCCCTTACATTCCATGTTTCGGGTATTCCATGTTCTGGTAAGCGTAGCATCCAGGTTATAAGCAATTAGAAATAACATGCATCATATGAATTTAACTAATTGGGCCAAGCACGAGGAGTAAATAATCCATAAAAGAACATATAACAAAGGAAAACATTGCTACTATAAGTGCTAGAAGTGCATGAGATGAGCTGGCCGCAGGCAAGAAATATGCCACATGGGTCAAACTGGCCGCATGAATCAAACTGGCCGCATGGAAGAAGCTGGCTGCATGAATCATCGCAAGGTCGACTCCTCGGGACAAAGGTTGAGTGACGAAAATAAATACAAGGCCAGGAAGTGACTGAAGTGACTAGCCAACAAAGCGTGTCAGAGAAGTGACCGATGTGACTGGCCAATAAAGGGTGTCAGAGAAGAAAAGACAAATTCAGGAAAAATCGTGCCAAGGCGGTGCTGAGTCATGCATTGGAAAAAAGGAATATATAGTTCGGACCGCATGGACAATTTTGGCCGTATGAACAGTTTTGGTCGCATGCTCCTCTGGGCCACATGTAATCAGGAACTTAGAATTTTTTTTAAAATTTCAAGTTTCATGCATTTGGTCAAGGGGCACATGTGCAGATTCAGCCATGTGTCCAACAAGATGGTCGGATGCTGAGTTTAGAGCGATGAGTCCAGACCGCATGCAAAGCAGGCCGCATGGAGCTCCTTCGTCCCAGAACAACAAGTTTCAGTCATGGAAAAGCTTCACGTCCTGAAAATGTGATTCTCCCTGAAATTCTCATTTCCAGCTCAAATCCAGAGAAGTAAAGTTCTAAACCATTTGAAATCAGATGCTCTCTCACATAGAACAACTAGTTTTTGGAAAACAACAAGTTTTAAGAGATCAAAACCATAAAAATGTCAAGAACACATTAAACTAAAAATGTAGATCTAGTCCAACCAAGCTGTCAAAACCGAAAATACCAAGAAGTAAACATGCATAGGAGTTCATAGAGCACAATATAGACCAATAAAATGCAAAAAATCCACAATAATGAAAAGTACAAGTTCTCCATCATTGGCAAGATGTACTTGCCTAAAACCACCACTAACTACTACTACTACTACCAAGAGAAAGGGGAGGGGGCTGCTCTCGGCTAGGGAGGAGGGGAGAGTAAAAGAGAACAAAATAAAAAGAGGAAAAACTGAAAGAATGGGGAAGAGAGAGAAAAAGAGGTTATATATATCAAGGGTGGTCAACACTATTCACAAATCTAGAAATTACATAAGAGCAGCTAGAGAAATCCAGAAAATATATGGAAAATAATATACAACAATAGCACACATTTACAAGATATGAACATGAAAAATACGCAATTGTGAGACGAGCACAACTCTCATCTCCTTAGAAAAATTTTGTCCTCGAAATTTCAGTAAGGCACAGGATCTAGCAAGGAGACTACGAGAATCAGACAATAAAACAAGCATCATGGTACGGGTGCTAATCACAAGCTACGAACTATCTAGAACAAGGCAAGCATGCACAAGACAAGATCAGGGTACGGAATATACGAACAAGTATGCCTCACGAGTCAAACAGATACGGGTATCGAGCTCGGATATCATCCTCGCGCTCCCAAATTGACTTGTCCGGTGAGTGATGCTCCCAAGTAACTCGGACTAAACGAATGGTCCGGTTCTTGAGAATTTTTTCTCTCCGGTCCAAAATGGATACATGTCTCTCCTCATACGAAAGGTCGGTACCAACAACCAATTCCGAATGATCTTGGACATGGCTTACATCCGGTATATACCGCCGTAGCTGGGATACATGGAAAACATTATGTATCTCACGAAGCGACGGTGGAAGAGCAAGACGATAGGAAACATCTCCTACTCCCTCAAGAATATCGAACGGACCTATGTACCACGGACTAAGCTTTCCCCGTATACCAAATCTGATGACTCCGCGGGTAGGCGAAATCCGAAGGAATACATGGTCGCCGACAGAAAACTCAAGAGGTTGCCGATGCGAATCGGTCCAATGACGCTGGCGATCTTGTGCTACTTGAAGATGCTTCCGGACTTGCTTGACTACTTTAACTGTTTGGACTACTATCTCGGGACCAAGCAATTGCCTTTCGCCAATATCATCCCAAGCTACAGGGGATCTGCACTTCCTGCCATACAGTGCCTCGAAGGGTGCCACCTGGATACTGGCTTGGAAACTGTTATTGTAGGAGAACACTACCAGGTGTAAGTGATCCTCCCACGAACCACCAAAGTCAAGGATACATGAACGAAGCATATCTTCTAGAGTCTGGATGGTTTGCTCCGACTGACCATCTGTCTGGGGGTAATAAGCCGTACTGAACTTCAGGCGGGTGCCTAGGTTCTGTTGAAGACTCTGCCAAAAGTGAGAAGTAAATCTTGAATCTCTATCCGAGACTATGCTGACTGGCACTCCATGTAGTCTAACAATCTGTCTCATGTATATCTCGGCTAACTGTTCTGTGGATTGGCCAATCCTGAAAGGAAGAAAGTGTGCAACTTTTGTGAGCCGGTCCACTATTTACCCAAATAGCATTCCTGCCAGCTGGGGACCTAGATAGACCTGTCACGAAATCCATGGTAATATGCTCCCACTTTCACTCCAGAATTGGTAAAGGTTGAAGAAGTCCTGCTGGTCTTTAATACTTGTAACGACCCGCTCCGCTCAACTTGGAGGGCCGATTCAAACGGCACAAGTGTAGCGAACCGACCCACCTTTCTCAGCGAGATGGCTCGTTCGATGCAAAGGCATTCATACTTGGATATTCAAATAGAGTCAGACTCAGACTTTCAGAGGCGCGCTCGGAGTCTCGCTCGACCGATGCGATTCATCGCTAAGGTGGATTGCCCCGGTGAACCTGTCTCTACTTAGCTGCACACTAAGAAAATGAATGTTACATGCTAGTTTTCAGGCGATAACCTTTGCATGCTAATAAAAGAGATGAACGCACATAACTAAGGGGATAACCCCGTCTTGTCATTGTATAGAACATGAAAATTTTACTTGCCATTTGCGTAGTCGGGCTTATTGCGGTGGAATGTAGTAGCTTCTTACACATATGCCACGAAGTAGTGTGAGTTCATATTGAGGCGTTGCACCGCACGGAACATGAAACGAAATAGAGTAAAATCATGTTGCATACATAGACGAGGAAGGCTATCAAGTAGTCGCTCCGAGTCAGGAGATGGAAAGAAATGAAGGTACTCGGGATATGCAGATCACCGAGCAATCTCTAATCATGGAGCTGCGTAAGAAAAGAAAGATCCGAGTGTAGTCCTCGGCAAAGATGGAACCGAGTTGTTTCTCGGCTAGGATTGGAAGTGGGCGAGTAGTTGCATGGTCACGGACAACTGGTTGCGCACCAGGTAGAGAGAGTCCTCGACACGATTGCTGAGGCATCCGAATCGTGTCGGCTCGGGAGGACAATGCCAGTGTAGTCTTGATAATACGCTAGCTGATGACTAGCGCGCGAGAGCGGGACGTCTAGCAAGGCTTACTACCGACCTGGATGGGCGCCGACTCGTCAGACGGTTCGAGAGGCCCAGCAAGACTAGCAACCGAGCTGGGAGGACAACTGTCAATCGCAGATCATGTCCACTATGGCTAACAGTGCCAGTGACCTTCATATAGATAAGTCATGTTTGCATAGCGGCTATCCACATTCAGAGGAGTAACGGGAAGGAGTACATTTGCACGACATTTTAGCATAATTAGAATGGATGCACGGTAACAAGCATAGTTAAAAGTAAAATAGGTTTTGTGGCAGAGACACGACATAACACTTGGACTTCATAAATGTTCTTTGTTATTCATTGTTATATTGTTGCATATAACAGGGAAGGCCGAATGGTAAGAAATGGTAAGACGAACTCAGTTGTTCATTGTTATGACACTTTTGAGCAGACACGGATATTACTTTCATTATATTGCTATGTAACTGATCCTAAGGCAAAAGACTAGAAAGACAACAAAATCAGTTGGTGCACATAACTAATGAACGTGCTTGTTTTGTGGCGTGGGCGAAAGGCCTCCCTACCAGTGCATTCAATGTACTGACACCCAACCAGTCTGCATGCAAGGTGCAGGGGAAACTCGTACGGATTCGGAGATCGCTTAACGCAATGAGGCGCCGGAGCGCACTTGGCATCTTGGAGCGTGGCGCGCGGACCTGGAGCTCACATATATGAGACATAATGTATGGGAACATCATCATCCAGATCGTTTGAATCAGTTCTAAGCCTAAGGGCATATTCATTGTAGAGAGAGAGAGAGCATGAGCGACTTGTAATCTCGGCCTAGCGTCGCTTGTAATATTTACTTCATACCAATAAAGAGTTTAATTTGGATTCAATACTTGTGTTTATTCTGTGTTTCCGCTATGACGACTCTGCGAACTAGTTATCAACGGCCGTTTCGGTATTTGCCTCGTGCGGGCGCAACTCCAGGCTCGTGCGGCATCGCGTCCCGATGGAAACGATCGTCCTGCAGGAGCGCTGGCGCGGTGATTCGCGCCTAGCGGGGATGGCCGATTCCTGCGGGAGATCGGGGCCTGACATTTTGGTATCAGAGCACGGCTTTACGTCCTTGGAATTCGTTTCGATTCTCTCAGTTTTGAAATTGTGTATTGAAAGAAGTGATAGATGCTCTCTCTCGATGTTCGATGAATGTCCCATATAATAAGTCTAAATATTTTCGAAAGGTGCATGCGAATGATACGATTGCTTGAACGGGGTTATGATGTGAGGGCTTTTGTGCCAACCTGTGTAAGATATTGTGGAAATAGACTCGTGTTAGGACCGGCAAGTTATATGTCTATACGAAAACATCAAGCGATTTAGTGTGCGAGATAGAATATCGTTCGGACAGTTGTTTATGCACACAGCCTTTTGGCCAAGTTGTGTTGAGTATCGTGCGCCAAGACTGTTGGTGCTAGTGAGTTGCAGCGAGATTTGGGTATCGTTTGGATAAGAATAAAGTTGGACTTAGAATGGAAACGGATAGAGATGTCATTGGAGTACCGCTCAGACGAATAATGGGAATTGTGTTTGATTTTCAGATATAGTTTGGACGGTTATTTATAGCGATAAGTTATGATTCGAAACATAGTTTGTATGGAGGACTATCGATAGGGGTACATACGAGGCTAAGATCGTTAAGGCAACACATAGGGACCGTGCTGGAGTTCTAAGGAACGAACTGGGAATACGAGTGAAGGATGCGATTCAGGAGTCATTAGGATGACTCGATTCCTGAGTGGTGTATACGATATGTCCCAGGTTCGAATATGCGAATTGAGGATAGAATGAGTTATAAAGATTCATAGAGTATAGCTCGAATCATGAGTGGTGTATTGGTCGGCTTAGAAATGCTCGAACGGTGTTTCGTGTCGGAAAATACAAACCAAATATGGTTTACTTAGATGACTATAAACGGGACAGATGTATACGAGAGTAAGAGTTACTAGGCGATGCTTAAGTATTGTGCAGGAATTTTAGGAACGACTTGGCGAATATTCCAGCGATTGATGCGAACCTAAAACTAAGGATTTGATTTGGGTGACTCAATTCCGAGTAGTGTATGGATCGTTAGAAATGTTCAAACGGATTCACAGGTCTCGTGCGATATCGGATTGAAACAAACGGATTGAACTTGAATGCAATATCGCTCGAATATAAGTTAGTCCGAGAAAGAATATTGTGGTTCGATGAGGAGATAAGCGATAACGGATTTGGCTTGGAGTTTGGAAGAACGATCTTGAAATCAAGTTCGGAAAGATAACATTCGAAATCAGTCCCAGCGAGAACGATTATCCCGCGGGAGCGCCGGCGTGGTAATTTCACGTACGGCGGGGATAATCGAACTCAAGGGAACATGTTCGGTGATTATTCCAAACAAACTCGATGAATGGAACGTATCAAATGGGATAGACTTGGGTTTGGGATTTGAACTTAGTTGTTTAAGGAATGCTAGAAGTAGACTATGAAATGATCAAAATGGTAACATTAAAGTTGGACGGTTTGACTAGACGAACTTTGATTGCGGCAAGAACGGTTGTTAGGAGAACATGACTTGATGGATCAATGTACAACTTGGGATGAAACGAAGGGTGACGATAAGGTGTCTGTTCGTTCGATGATAACCATAACGATTGACCTTCTTGTCTTGTGCGAGTACAACTCCTTACTCGCACATGCGTCACGTCCGGATTAGGACAATCATTTCGCGGGAGCGTTGACGAGGTGATCTCACGTTCGACGGGGATGATTGAACTTGCGGGAGACCGGAACGTGACAATTGGAGGATCATTTTGACTTGTGGTTCGATACGATAAGACAATTTTCAGAATATAAGTGGATCAAGGTATTTTGGGGATGAGTTAGTCTAGAATGTAAAATAAGATATGCTGGATGGTTTCATGAACGGATACATAGATCGTGTTGGACGACTTAGAGTTTATGATATACATCGATGATTTAGAATGGGATTGTGACTTAGTGGTACAGGCTTAGAAAAGGATGGAATAGGTGGATTCTATCAAAACGTGATGGAAGAGATAATGTGTGCAAATCGATAGGTTGGACATATCGTGGGTTCGGTTGAACGAACGTGTTGGTGTGATAGGATGATCTGTACTCGATGTTTAGAAATCTGAGTGAAACGAGCTTGGGTAGAATACCCGTGTAAAAGAACAATGGTTTGACCTTAGGGTATTTGGGACGAGCTTCGTGCAACGCGATTGCACGATTAGTTGCAAGCTCGAACTGTACCTATGACCTTGTGAGCTGACCTAGTGGCTAGGCAGACGATCCTATGCCTCGAGTTAAACTAGAGTGGTGGACTTCAGAGTATCGTTCGAGAAAACGATAGAACTGGGACAACGAGACTTAGAGTTAGGACTTAAAATTGGGAGTGTATACTAGCGACGTTGGCGCTAAAACGAACGCAATGGGAGATAGGACTAGAGTGATAATTGATTTGGTGGGATAGGTTATGCGACGGTGAGGAATAAGACGGTATTAGAGAATTGTCGGACGGAACTCTTATGATTTGGAATTGGTGATATTTGAGATAAGTTGGCACAATGAATTAGATCATTGCTTGGAAGAGGTGCGTTGCTAGTAATGCTAAGCTTGAATTTGGGTGAGATTGGAGTAGACGATAACTAAATCGAACCAGAGTTCGGTTATTCGTGTAGCAAAACGATCGACGATTCGAAAGATTTTTACGAGTAGTTTGTCCGACTTAGCTGTCACCAAGCTTGGTTAAAATACACATATTTGGGGGACGCCTTGAATATGGGTACGATCCAGACTTAGCGAAATGTATAACTCGAATGCAGCTGCAAATGAAAATGTTCGAATTCGCATGGATGAGTATGGCAACTGAAATAAGTTAGCCTTAACCTAAAATTTCATAAAGGAAAAATTGTAACGTTCCCCGTGCTACCGAGATAGTTCTGTGCTAAGGCATAGTTCTGTGCTAAGGCGCAGTAAGAGATCGAATTTGGGAATGAAATAGTTGAGCGAAAGAATCATTCGATAATAAATGATTAAGCACTCGTGCGAAACGGAACGAGTAAAACGAATAGGAAGTTAAGTTCGGTTGGACCAAAGACGCGAAGGATTAGAACGTACCCCAAGTGGGCAATTTAGCTCTGCGCTAAGGCGCGATAAAGACTGAGTTAGAAAACGTAGGCGATTGAATGTGATTTACTTAGCGGGATTGGACGGTGACTCAGAAAGGATATTGGTGCAAACAGGATTGGAAAATTAGCTGAGATTCGAACTTTTGGGTTTAGGCGCAACGATGGGTTTCGATAGGCGAGGTCAAGTAATTGGTCGGATATGTTGGGTTCCTATGGAGATAATATAATAAGTTGGGCAAGTCCACCCAATTATGAGTTTTAAGTGCCCATTGAGTTATAGAATACCCAGTGCTTGAGTAATATAGCTCTGCACTAGACGCAGTAGATTTTGAGTCGAGAGTGCAACGATTAAGTTGAGTATAGTTCGATAGCATTTACGATAGAGTCGTTCGATGAGAATTGGCTAAACATTTGCGTAACGCATGGTGATAAAATAAATAAATGTAGTATTGGAACAACCCTTGGGAGTTAGGCAAGATGTATGGAGTTTGGTTTGAAGTCGTGTGATAATACGATTTCCGCTCAGGAAGTCTCGAGGACGAGACTTGTTCTGAGTGGTGTATAATGTAACGACCCGCTCCGCTCAACTCGGAGGGCCGATTCAAACAGCACAAGTGTAGCGAACCGACCTGCCTTGCTCAGCGAGATGGCTCGTTCGATGCAAAGGCATTCATATTTGGATATTCAAATGGAGTCAGACTCAGACTTTCAGAGGCACGCTCGGAGTCTCGCTTGACCGATGCGATTCATCGCTAAGGTGGGTGGTCCCGGTGAACCTGTCTCTACTTAGCTGCACACTAAGAAAATGAATGTTACATGCTAGTTTTCAGGCGATAATCTTTGCATGCTAATAAAAGAGATGAACGCATATAGCTAAGGAGATAACCCTGCCTTGTTATTGTATAGAACATGGAGATTTTACTTGCCATTTGCGTAGTTGGACTTATTGAGTTAGAATGTAGTAGCTTCTTACACATATGCCACAAAGTAGTGTGAGTTCATACTGAGGCGTTGCACCGCACGGAGCATGACACGAAATAGAGTAAAATTATGTTGCATACATAGACGAGGAAGGCTATTAAGTAGTCGCTCCGAGTCAGGAGATGGAAAGAAAGGAAGGTATTCGGGATATGCAGATCACCGAGGCAGTCTCTAATCAGGGAGCTGCGTAAGGAAAGAAAGATCCGAGTGTAGTCCTCGGCAAAGATGGAACCGAGTTGTTTCTCGGCTAGGATTGGAAGTGGGGGAGTAGTTGCATGGTCACGGACAACTGGTTGCGCACCAGGTAGAGAGAGTCATCGACACGATTGCTGAGGCATCCGAATCGTGTCGGCCCGGGAGGACAATGCCAGTGTAGTCCTGGTAATACGCTAGCTGATGACTAGCGGGCGAGAGCGGGACGTCCAGCAAGGCTTGCTACCGACCTGGATGGGCGCCGACTCGTCAGACGGTTCGAGAGGCCCAGCAAGGCTAGCAACCGAGCTGGGAAGACAGCCGTCCATCGCAGATCATGTCCACTATGGCTAACAGAGCCAGTGACCTTCATATAGATAAGTCATGTTTTCATAGCGGCTATCCGCATTCAGAGGCGGAGTAACGGGAAGGAGTACATTTGCACGACATTTTAGCATAATTAGAATGAATGCACGGTAACAAGCATAGTTAAAAGTAAAATAGGTTTTGTGGCAGAGACACGACATCACACTTGGACTTCATAAATGTTCTTTGTTATTCATTGTTATATTGTTGCATATAACAGGGAAGGCCGAATGGTAAGAAATGGTAAGACGAACTCAGTTGTTCATTGTTATGACACTTTTGAGCAGACACGGATATTACTTTCATTATATTGCTATGTAACTGATCCTAAGGCAAAAGACTAGAAAGACAACAAAATCAGTTGGTGCACATAACTAATGAACGTGCTTGTTTTGTGGCGTGGGCGAAAGGCCTCCCCACCAGTGCATTCAATGTACTGACACCCAACCAGTCTGCATGCAAGGTGCAGGGGGAACTCGTACGGATTCGGAGATCGCTTAACGCAATGAGGCGCCGGAGCGCACTTGGCGTCTTGGAGCGTGGCGCGCGGACCTGGAGCTCACATATATGAGACATAATGTATGGGAACATCATTATCCAGATCGTTTGAATCAGTTCTAAGCCTAAGGGCATATTCATTGTAGAGAGAGAGAGAGAGAGAGCATGAGCGACTTGTAATCTCGGCCTAGCGCCGCTTGTAATATTTACTTCATATCAATAAAGAGTTTAATTTGGATTCAATACTTGTGTTTATTCTGTGTTTCCGCTATGACGACTCTGCGAACTAGTTATTAACGGCCGTCTCGGTATTTGCCTCGCGCGGACGCAACCCCAGGCTCGTGCGACATCGCGTCCCGATGGAAACAATCGTCCTGCGGGAGCACTGGCGCGGTGATTCGCGCCTAGCGGGGACGGCCGATTCCTGCGGGAGATCGGGGCGTGACAATACTCAGCTTTAACTTGTTGACATATCAAACATCGAGAAACAAACCGCGCTATCTCGCGCTTCATTCCATTCTACTAGAAATGCTGACGAATGTCTCTATACATCTTGGTTCCTCCGTGATGCATTGAATATTGCAAACTATGGGCCTCCGACATAATCTCACGACGATTCCCAAAACGGAGAGTTCCGTCACTGGGAATGCTAAGTTCGGGTCTACGCCCTGCCTCACACTCTGCTCTGAGTCGCTGAAGCTTGGCATCTGCTGACTGTGCTACCTTGATTCTTTTCACTATACTGGACTGAACTTGTAGACCTGCCGTCAATGCTGCGTTGCCAGGCAATACTACTTCTACGCATCTCTTGAAGATCTTTTAAAATCTCTCGTTGCGCTGTGAGAAAATAAGCTCCTGCTCTCCGGCTAAAGGCATCTGCTACCACATTGGCCTTCCCAGGATGATACTGAAGGTCAAGATCATAGTTCGTCATCAACTCCAGCCATCTTCTTTGCCTCATGTTGAGATCCTTCTGGGTAAAGACATACTTCAAACTCTTGTGATCGGTATAAATCTCTACTCGATCTCCATACAAGTAATGTCTCCAAAGTTTGAGTGCGAAAACAACTGCTACTAACTCCAAGTCGTGCGTCGGATAATTTCTTTCATGATCCCGAAGCTGCCGGGACGCATAAGCTATAACCTTGTCATGCTGCATCATAATGCATCCCAGTCCCTTGCCGGACGCATCACAATAAACTGTGAATCCATCTGTCCCATCCGGAAGCGTCAAAATAGGTGTTGTGATCAATTTTTGCTTAAGATTCTCGAAAGAGGTCTGACATGCATCTGTCCAATCAAAACGCACATCCTTCCGTGTTAGCTGTGTCAAGGGTGCGAAAATTCTAGCAAAGTCTGCCACAAATCGTCGATAATATCCTTCTAATCCCAAGAAACTGCGAACTTCTGCAACTGTTCTGAGTATTGGCCACGTCTCAACGGCTTCTATCTTCTTGTGATCTACCTCCACTCCACCTCTGGCAATGATGTGGCCTAAGTAGGAAATACGATCAATCCAGAACTCGCATTTGCTGAACTTTGCATATAACTTATGCTCTATGAGAATTTGAAGAACTGCTCGAAGATGCTGCTCGTGCTCTGCTTCACTCCGACTGTACACCAAGATGTCTTCGATAAACACTATCATGAACTTGTCCAGGTAAGGCATAAAAATACGATTCATAAGATCCATAAATACTGCTGGCGCATTGGTTGCTCCAAAGGGCATTACTAGAAACTCCCAATGGTCATATCTTGACCTGAACGCCATCTTAGGTTTATCTTGCTCTCTGACTCTAATCTGATGATATCCAGACCGTAAATCAATCTTCGAAAACACAGTCGCTCCACTAAGCTGGTCGAACAAGTCATCTATTCGAGGCAATGGATACTTATTCTTGATGGTTGCCACATTGAGGGTACGATAATCAACACATAATCGAGACGTGCCGTCCTTATTCTTCACAAGTAGCATCGGAGCTCCCCAAGGCGATCCACTAGCACGAATGAATCTCTTGGATCTCAATTCTTCAATCACTCTGAAGGCGCCATCCTATAAACTCTCTTTGACACTGGGGCTGTTCCGGGAAATAGATCGATGGTACACTCAATTTCTCTTTCTGGTGGCATGCCTGGAAGTTCTTCTGAAAATACATCTGGGAATTCATCAACAACTCTGGGGAATCGTACTTCTTCCGCAACTGCCATTCTCAAGGTTGCTGGTGAAGACTGTCTCGCCTCTAGAAAATGAGAATTCTTCTTCTCGGAGAATATGAAAGATAACCTTGCCAGCATTACAATCTATCGTCGTGTATCGAGCACTCAACCAATCCATGCCTAAGACGACGTCATAATCTCCCATAGGAAATTCTATCAATCTGGCAGAAAATTCTCGCCCGCATACTACGACTCGACACGATGCATAAACTCTATCGGCTGCCACGATACCGTTACCAGTAAGTATATTGAGTCTTACGGATAAGGATTCGGGTTCCAAACCAACTCGTGTCGCAAATCGTGCAGACATAAAAGAATGTGATGCACCGGAATCAAACAATATTGAAGCTGAATGAGAGTTGACGAGAATGGTACCTGCCACTACTTCACCTGAAGCTAACTACTCTTCCACAGTAAGTGCCATTGCCTGACCTCGTCCTCTCGGTGCTAGTCCTCTCTGCTGTGGACCTCCTTGCCTGACCTGTGCTTGAGCTTGGGTCTGCGCATACTGCTGTGGCCTTTGTTGCTGGTATACTTGAGATTGGGTCGGCAAAGGCCTCTGACCCTAGTTCTGCTGAGACGGCACTGGAACCCTATACTATGGTCCTGCCGGGGAAGACGATGATGAACTGGCTCTATGTGGGCAAGATTCCACTATGTGTCCTGGAGCTCCACATGCTAAACACAATCCTTTTGCTCTGCGGCACCCAGAAAATACGTTTCCAGGTTTTCCACAATGAGAACACCCTACCGAAGAAGATGTCCTCTGCTGCTAGGGTCGGGTTGGTGCCGTTTGCTGGACCGAGGCTGTTGATGCTGGCCTCCTCGGAGATTCAATGGTTAAGGCCCTAACTGTCGGGGCTGGTGCTGAAGACTGGGAGTAATAACCTCCTGAGGTGTGGGTCCTCTTCCTTCCTCCAGTTCTATCCACGATCCTTTGGGAGGTACATACTCATGCCTCCTTGCTGCCCGCAATAGCAAATTCACTTATAACAACATTCGATTTCAGCACATCACTGAGTTTGGATCGTACACATATTCCAGACGTCTCCGGAACACATGAATTTCAACCAACTTAGCGATAGCGGAGTCGGACGAGTTACTCGGAAAAGTCTTAAGGGTTCTCGTAAAAGTTTGACTTATCCTTATTTGAACCAACCAAGCTGGTAATCATGTATAGGTATTCGGGTTCGCACATAACTTACAAATTTTAACACGAGTCTATTCCCATAAAAGTCTAACACAGGTCGGAACAAGGGTCTTCGCATATCTATCAAGTTCAAGCAATCATATCATTCTTATGCAGTTTTGAAATTATTTAGACTCATTGTATAGAACATCCCAACGGGTCAACGAGAGCATTTTGTGCATAACCCACGAACGAGCTTTCGAAACTGAGAAAATTGATACGAAGTCCAAAGGCGTAAAGCCATGCTCGATACCAATATGTCACGTCCCGATCTCCCGCAGGAATCGGCCGTTCCGCTAGGCGCGAATCACCATGCCAGCGTTCTCGCAGGACGATCTTTCCCATCTGGACGTGATGCCGCATGAGCATAAGCTGCGTCCGTACAAGACCATTATCCGAACATGCGGTAAAATGACTAAGCCACAGAGTCGCATAGATGTCCGAATGGAGCAGAATAAAAAACGAACAGACGATTGGTAACAAGTTCACAAAGTCGTCATAGCGGAAGCATTGAATAACACAAGTATGGAAGTAAAACAAGCACTTTATTGATATTGAACAAGTATTACAAGCGACGCTAGGCCGAGATTACAAGTCGCTCAAGTGCTCTCTCTCGAAACAATAAAAGCGTGCCAAATGGCTACAATTTGTGGAATGGTACATAGGCGATGTTCCAACATTATGTCTTGTATATGCGCTTCAGCTCCGGACGCAACGTTCCAAGGCTCCAGAGCGAACTCTACGTCTAAGCACGCACGAAGGGGTTTCCGCACCGAACGAGGTTCTCCCGCACCCTGCAAGCAATCTTGTGGGTTATCAGTACATGAATGCACTAGTGGGGAGGCTTCTCGTCCGCTCGACAAATCCAAACACGTTATATAGGTTTCGTGCACCATCTATAAAGTTATCTTTCTAGTCTTGCCTTAAGATCAATTTTATGGCATAATGAAAAGCCTAACTCGTGTGGCGGTGCGCCGTGCGATATATGAGTAACACGATGATACTTACTAACTTACCATATGCCCTTCCCTGTCCAAGAAAAATCAAGTTAAACCAAGCACGAATGTATATATATGAAATTCAGGAAAAATTGTATAAGAAAAATTGTATAAGCAAACACGAGTGTCACGAGCGAGGTTCTGTTTCAGGTGCACGAGTTCCACGGATTACTCAGGTGTGTTGCAATGGATTCTCAGGTGTTCAATATGTATCGATGTCTTATACTCATAATCGTTCAGGTGTTTCAGATTACTGGATGCGATGACTCGCACTCGGATTGCCGCTAAGCGAGAATGACTTATCTATATGAACTAGAGGTCACTGGCACGACACCATAGAGGACAGTCTCAGGGCAGAATGGTGTGCAAGCAGGAACATGGGGCATTACACACATCCTGCCCGACGCATGTGACTACAGTCAGGAGGTTCCGACCGGTCGGATCGGTCCCGGTGCCCCGGTGACCGTCTGCGGAACGAGATCCGAAAATCTTCCTTGTGCACCAAGTTGTCCGTGACCATGCAAGTCTTTATAATCTTCCAGGCCTCTTGTCAGGTACAGGTACATGTACAGGAACAAGTCGGGATATATCAGGTACAAGTTCGAGTCAGGATCTTGTCAGGTACATGTTCAAGTTCAAGGCAGAATTGTTCACAAATATATCGACTCCCCGAGCCATTTAATTCAGTACATGACGAGTATTGCTCCACGAGCTGTGATTCTTCTTTATTGACATGATGCAAATCCCCTGGTTCGGGAACTGCCTTGGCGACCTAACGGTCCCGTATATTTTCAGGTTCATACTTGTACGGAACGACTATTCGATAGTCTTCCGGGGAACTTAGATAAATGCAAGACAATGATAGTGTTATGCGGTCGTGGTATGAATTTTACGGGACGAGCATAACGGATATGTATAAAACAAACAAGCTATATAACTTAAGGAAACATTCGGTATAGTCTTACTTGAAAACATAAGTGAGTACGCTAGCACGAGTCTAAGGGCTAGTGCGAGGAGTGAAACCGTGCAGGGATATTATCGGACGACATAATCCATAAGGCGGACAATGTAAACAAGTGAAGCAGTACACTACGAAGAGTAAATAATGATCTACTTGAGGCATAGCGGAGTCTACTTGCACGAAGCTAAGGTAGCATGCGAGGGTCCATGTTATAAGCCAAGTATCATTTCCATGTTCTAACACAAGCAATACAAGATGGAATTATTCTCTTAGGTAGGTGCGTTGTATTCTTTATTAGCATGTAAGGGGTGATTCACCTAGCGACTAGCATGTATCGTCCATATTTTAAGTGTGCATGCTAAGCAAAGACAAGTTCATCGTAGCTACCCACTTTAGCGATGATTCGTCTCGGTCGAGCGATACTCCGAGCGAACCTTTGAAAGTCTAAATCTGAACTCCTGAAGGGCTAAGTCTGAAATCATTTGCTTCAAGCAAGTCTTCTCGCTGAGCAAAGCGGACCGGATCGTTGTACTTGTGCCGTTTGAATCGGCTATCCGCTTGAACGGAACGGGCCGTTACACTATAACCTTACCTTCCATATCTATATATTTTTTGAGAAAAAGGATGGAATCAAAGAGATCCCAGCCAAACTTATTCGTAGGAAAGCAAAAAATTTCAGTAGCACAAACCCTTCCGTGTCTGTTGTTTCTCTACAATTCTCAGTGTGTATCCATGCTCTAGTGCTTTCTTACGTCTCTATGGAGAAAATTCAGGTAGCTTGTGGTGGAAGTTATAGCCTGACAATATATTGTACTGATTTTCTTTTCCACACTGTTTTCTTTTCTACAATTAAAATACGTTTTTGAGTTGTTCCCTGTATACTGCTAATATATTGTCTTATTGTTTGTCTATAGTTTGATGCATATATAGAATTTCTGGCTTTTGCAGATTCGTGCAAGAATGTGGTCATAGAAAATTGCTATATACATGTAGGAGACGATGGGATTGCTATTAAGAGTGGTTGGGATCAGTATGGGATCAAATATGGCAGACCGTCAACTAACATCATTATCCGCAATCTTGTTGTTCGCACTGTTGTGAGGTAATTCTCTCGGACAAAATCGGCTAGACCTTCACACACTTCTCCATACGGCTATTTAGCAGAGTACAGGAACTAGAAAATGTTTAACTGATATTTAGTGAATGATTTGTTTTCTGAAAGAAACATCTATTTGAGTTGGACTTGTTTTTGTTACTGCATAGGGAATTTTAAAGTGATTATCCTCGTCTCTGTTTGTTTGTCCCTTCGCTACAAAAAGTCTGTCCACAGAAGTGACTAATAACTGTAAATACTGTTATGCAGTGCCGCAGTATCTATAGGCAGCGAGATGTCTGGGGGTGTTTCCAATGTCCTTGTGGAGAATCTCCGCGCCCAGGACTCGAGACAAGCTCTGAGGATAAAGACCGCCCCTGGGAGAGGCGGCTATGTCCGCAATATCACCTACCGGAACATCACCATCGACAATGTCCGCGACGGTATTGTCATTGAAACCGACTACAACCAGCATGCAGATGGAGGGTTTGACCCTGGAGCTCTCCCACTTATCGAGAACATCACCTTCTCCGGGATTCATGGCAGGGAGGTCCGTCTCGCGGTCAACATCCATGGCAGCAAGGAGATACCTGTAAAAGGTGTCACCATCCGTGACATGTCGCTAAAGCTGCACCGTAATAGTAAGTTTCCATTCCAATGCTCCTATGTTGAGGGCCGTGTGATTGGATCCGTCTACCCCAAGCCATGTCCCAACCTTGATGTTTACAGCAACAAGAACAGCCGGCTGGTGAGGCGGGTCAAGTCACAGAAGGCTAAACCAGCATACAAGGTCATCTCCAATGAGCATATCTCAGCAAGCAATTTTTCTTAATTTCATCCACCGCTGGTTGGATTCTCCAAGTTCATCAGCGGCTTCTGAAATCACTGACACGTGTCCATCTCTTTTCCCATTTTTACTCTATTTGCGTGTTTATTTAGCCACACAAAATAGATGGATACCTGTTCTATTTCAGAAGCAGAAGCTGTTGTGGACTTGTTAGAACCCATCGTCGGTGGATGAAATAAAAATACAAGTAAGTTAGTAGTTCAAAACTTTTCCTTGTTATTATGCTTGTTCGGGCCTTGTACATAGGTGGTGTGGTGCGCACTCGGGTGCTGATTCATTTTGTTGGATTGGTTCAAAGTTCAAATAAGCAACCATTTCAACTTAAGGGAGCTAACACCTTCAATTTTATTCTACTCTTTGTAAAGTAGTCCTAATTTGCTGATTAGACACATATTCCCACAGAAGAAGAAGAAAAAAAATAATACTATTCTTATTTTCTATTAATTTTGCTTGCAACTTTGCCATATTTTAGTGATTGAGCAATTGGTTCTACCAGTACTCATTCTTGCCGAGTATTAATTTGCAAACGTAACTTAAGATAGTTCTGTCTGAATTCTTGATTTTTTTTTTAAAAAATGTATGTCCTTCAAGTAGAGAATCATCTTGTTATCTCTGGTCCATAATTAGCGTTTCCTCTCCAAAGGATATTGATCATATAATTTCATATTATGTGCAATAGAATGTATAACAACTATGTGCAAATTTAATATAAAAAAAAACTGTGCAAATTTAATATAATGTTAATCATATATTTGTTGTATGTCTATACGTCTTTGTATGTCTTGCGCTTCCTCTTGTTAACATGCTCAAATGTGCAAAATGGAATTAACTAAAAAGGACAGAAAACTGCTCAGCTTCTTGATAATACACAAGACGTAAACAAGTCTTATATTTTAGCATTGGATATTTTCTAAAATCTTTGTTGTACATATGTATCTGACAGGATTTGCTCAATTCTTGTATAATATTATACGTATCTAGAAATTATTCTCTTAAAGCACTGCACTACATGAGACATAGTTATATAGACCTAGACTGAATTGAAGGTTTACCAATCTTTGAGTACCTGTCTTCCCATTCCCAATGACAATTTTACATTTCAAAAGTTGCTTTTGATCTGCCCATTATGCGTCTTTTAAACTTTGTGAGATTCTAATTTGTCGGATATTTGTTTCCTGAAATTGAATGTTCGACACATCCGTATTGGTCATCTATGTGTCTATTCAAAGGCTGGCTTTTGTTTCCCTTAAGCTTATCGAAAAGCACAAACAGAGCCAGCTAGCTTCTGTTTTACTGAGCTGCCCCCATCAAATCTCTTGGGATCTCCCAATCATTGACAGCCATCAAATAAACTGCTGCTGCATCTTTCATGGACCTCGTCAACCTAGTAACTCAATGCTCTCTCCTCCGTCCCATCTTTTATTTCCTATTTTTAGCTTGCTCCCAACTCATTTCCTTTCAAACAAACAAAACAACAAACAAGAAGAACACACAAATGCTGAAGAAATTGAACCTAAAATGAAATCCCAAAGAGAAGATATAGAGCAACGATCATAAGATCATATTCCTCAGTTTGAATCATCACCAAGAACAGCGGCTGAGCCCTTCCGAAGGAATGGCCGCCGCCGCTGTTCTTTCCTTCCTCCTCCTCCTTTCGGTCCTCCCTCTCGTCTACTCCGATGACACCGCATCCCTCCTCCAACTCAAAGCTTCCTTCGGCAATGCCGACTCGACCCCCCTCAAGTCGTGGTCCCCCTCCTCTCCCTCCCCTCCGTGCGGGTGGACGGGCGTCATCTGCTTCAGCGGCATAATCACCGGCCTCCGTCTCGTCAAAATGAACCTCACTGGCACTATCGACGTTGATGCCCTCTTCCATTTCAAGGCGCTGCGCTCGGTCTCCTTTAACCACAATGACCTGTCCGGCCCCATTCCCCCTCTCGGCCGCCTCGATGGCTTGAAGTCCATATACCTCTCTAACAACAAGTTTTCCGGCACGATCCCGGACGACTTCTTCGCCCAGATGGACCATTTGAAGAAACTATGGCTAGACGGCAATCGCCTCTCGGGCAGCATTCCTAGCTCGCTATCGAAAGCCACCAGCCTCATCGAGCTGCACCTCGACAGGAACGATTTCTCCGGTCCGATACCAGAATTCAATATCTCGACACTGAAGTCCTTCAACGTTTCTGACAATACGGGGCTTACTGGGCCAATACCAACCCCACTGGCCAAGTTTGGGTCCGGGTCTTTCCAGGGGATCCCCGGGCTTTGTGGCATGCCATTGCCTCCATGCGGTGGGACGCCACTGGAACCTGCTGAAGCACCCGATGCCGTAGCCGGATTGGCACCTCCGCCGCCGCCAGTGGAGGAAGGGAGCAAAGGGAATGGAAGTATGGTGGCCCTCCTCATTGTGCTCGTATTAATCATCGTCGCAATCATCCTCGGATTAGGAATGTTGAAGAAGCGACGGAACGAGGTGGTGCCGTTCGACGCAATGGAAGAGGAGGCGACGAAGGTGATGGAAGCGGCGTCAGCAGCGACGGTCCCGGTCAATCCGAGCCAGAAGCAGCAGCCGCCCTGGGCGACGCACAAGCGGACGGTATCGAGCCAGGCGGGGACGGGCTCGGTGCGGGCGGGGGGAGGGGCCGCGGAGCTGGTGATGGTGAACGAGGAGAGGGGGACGTTCGTTCTGTCGGACCTCATGAAGGCATCGGCAGAGGTGCTGGGGAACGGGGGGCTCGGGTCCGCGTACAAGGCGGTGATGGCCAACGGGGTGTCGGTTGTGGTGAAGAGGATGAGGGAGCTGAACAGGGTTGGGAAGGATGTGTTTGATGCAGAGATGAGGAAGTTTGGGAGGTTGAAGCATAAGAATGTGCTGACTCCACTGGCCTATCATTATAGAAAGGAGGAGAAGCTGGTGGTGTCTGAGTTTGTCAGTAGAGGAAGCTTGCTCTATCTTCTGCATGGTAAGCAACAATCAATGTCTTATCTTCTGCACAGTTGTACATGGAGTTGTAAAGTTGGAGATACATTCTAGTTGACGGACGGAACGTTGTTTTCTTACTTATAGGTGACCACGGGGTGGAGCACGCGGCACTGGACTGGTCGACCCGCTTGAGAATCATCCGAGGGATTGTCCGAGGAATGGCCTACCTCCACGAGGAGCTGACGTCCACGGACGTCCCCCACGGAAACCTCAAGTCGGGCAACATCCTCCTCAACCACAAGCTCGAGCCTCTGGTCGTCGACTACGGCTTCACAGCCCTCGTCAACCCCGCCCAGGCCGCCAACGTGCTCTTCGCCTACAAGTCCCCCGAGGCCCTCCAGCACCGCCACGTGTGCCCCAAGTCGGACGTCTACTGCCTCGGGATAGTCGTCCTGGAGATCCTCACTGGCAAGTTCCCCTCGCAGTACCTGAGCAACGCCAAGGGCGGGACGGACGTGGTGCAGTGGAGCGTGTCGGCGATAGCGGAGGGGAGGGAGGCGGAGCTGCTGGACCCGGACATAACCAGGACCGCCGCGGCGACGGGGGATTCGATAGGGGATATGGTGAGGCTCTTGAAGGTTGGGGTGGAATGCACGCGGGTGGAGCTGGAGCAGAGGCCGACAATGAACGAGGTTGCGGCGATGCTAGAGGAGATATCGGCAAGTTCTACCGGAGACGAAACCGAGGCCGCGGCGGCGGCGGCGGCGGCGGCGGCGACAACATCACGGGATGGAGGAGGAGGAGGAGAGGAGGCGGTTGTGGCGATAGGGAAGGTGAATTCATTCAAAGATGCTTACTAAGAGTCGTGATCCGTAAGTTAGCTCATCATCTTCATTGTCTTTACGGTTGTGTTTGGTTTGTGGGAAGATGCAAAAGGGATTTTGAAATACCGAAATTAATCAAACATTCTGGTAAATGTGTAAAAGAAAAAAACAATATACAAAAGGGACTTTGCATATGAAACGTCTCCTAAGTCAAAAGAAAATTGAGTTACGAGTCCCTCGTCTCTTTAGTCAAAAATTTAATCTAACCTTCTGGTAAAATGTGTAAAAAGACAATATTCTCTTGTTCTCTGAATTATTTGCTTTCAATATTAGGCTCCATAATGGGGGTTTCCTCCTCACAAAATACGAAAGTGGAGGGTGGATTTAAAAAATAAAAAAAAATTCAAATCCAAAGCGTTTTTTTATTTACATATATATGTTCCATGATTGGCTTTTAAATTTTATTTACAAATGGAGATTTTTGTGGATGATCTCTTTAGGGTCTGTTTGACAATTGTGGAAATAGCGGATATGAGGTATTTTTAGATTACCGGTTATGAGGGATCCGATTTTAAGTAGTTTTAAGTAGCGATTTTTAAGCCAATCTAATCCATATGCTTGGAAACAAACGGTTCTAAAATTCTTTTAAGAGAATAAATAAAACAAAACAATTAAATCTCTCGAAACTCACCGATTTGGAATATTTATAAAATCACAAAAAATTATATTATATTGGTTTTGGAATTTTTTTGAGCTGACCAAAATCAGTGCCTCATAAAAATTATCAAGCAGATGTTTTCATAAACAGTCGGTTCAAAAATATTTCAAAACCGATAAAAATATCGTTACCAAGCAGACTCTAAAACTAAAGATGTAGGATTTTTTGCTTACAAACTATGATTATGATCAGAATTCTCCAAGTTTAGTTTGGTCCAGTTTACTCGCAGACTTACAGAAGAAGAAGAAGAATGAGATTTTAGAGGAGTTTAAAATTCCATAGCGAGTATGGTTTTCAAGAGAAGGGAGGGTGCAATATTTGGAGAAGATTGTCTCTCCTTTGCATAATGAATCATCGTTAACTAACATTATATTAATTTCCTTTTTTTTTTTCAGGGGTAATTATGAATCCAAATTAAGGAATTCAAGAGAATGACATTGACTATTAGAAGTGATGGAAGGTGTCCTCATGATGCTCTACTAGAATATCTTGTAGCATTCGTTGTAGCACCAGAAAACATAGGGATCCACCTTGTACAGTTATTCTCTATTTACTTTGGGTGGATCCCTTTGTACACAATTCTTCCAATATGTTTGATTGTTTGGGCGAGAAAAAAAATAATGTGATATAGTTTTCTTTTTCTTCCATACTTCATTGTTGTACTTAAAAACATTTGTTGTTTTAAGTTTATAGAAAAATGTCATTAGAACCACACTCTCTCTTTCTTTAGATTTAAGGTTTGCTTTCTGATGCTGCTTGTACTTATAACTCAGAATGTATAATTTCATCGTGATATATAGAACTATGTCACTTGAGACTTAAATTTAAAATTTTGGATTAATTACACTAATTTTTTTATGTTTTATGTTTATTATATGGGATATTCTTATTTTAAAAATATTGACACGTGATATCCTTATTGTGGGCAAAATTAGGATGGTTAGTATATTTATTCCTTTTCATTACATAAAATTAGTCATCTCCATGTGTGTTGTACGTAAAAAAAAATTATTGAAAAATTATATAAAAATTTAAAAAAAATTACATATAATTTGAATAAATTTTAATTAACTTGTTATAGATATGTTTTTACAATTTGAATATGTGGCCAAAATCATTCGCTTTGATATTGGAAGGGATATTATGGGTTTGAAGGACTTTGATGGATCAAGACGGTAAGTTTATGAAATAAGCAAAGATTTTTAGCAAAGATACACCCATAGATATTTACTAATGCAATATAAAGCAATATATATGTTAAACTGTCTGTCAGTGGACCAAAACTTTAGAATTCTTTCGTTGGATCAAGGGGTATCAACAAGAAAATTTACCAGATCAACATGCATTTTCTTGACAAATATTTTGAACAAGCTAAAATTGTTTGCCTCCAGTAGATCATCACCGAAACGAAGATATGCTAGTGCATTGATCCTCAATTTTGGTGCCCCTTCTAGGTTGACTCCATTTGGCCTTGCAATCTTCAGTATCTGGTTATAAGCTTTCTTATCGTACCGATTAAGTGCCCTCTTATATCCCACTACAATATTGTCCCTCCAAGCATCACTAAATACCTGGTTAAGAAAACTTGTCCTCGTGTGTGATACAATTTAGTTATTTTACAATATCTCCAAGCAGCAATAGTTTCAATTACCTGTTGAACAAATTGCTCAGACGCACTCTTAGCTTCTTCACTCTTCTCGGAGTTTCTCATCTCGATATAGGTGAAATTAAGAGTACCACCATAGTGTCTTGATATCATTCTAGCTAAGCGTCTGTATCCTTCATAGTCCTTCACGTTTTAGTATCCTGCTGAGAGCTATGTTGCATGATATCCTGCTGTGAGCTTTGCTGCATGACAATCATCTCTGTACCACCAACGTATTCCAGAGATCTATGATGATAGTATACATACTGTATGCATCATTAGAAGACATCGATCAACAAGTTAGGCCCATATTTTACAGAAATTGGTGTTTGAGCAAAACTTACTTTAGCTGCGAGATTATGTTTGTAACCCAAAAAAGTATATTAGCTATTTCAAGGAGTTCGTCCACATGTCTGATCATCGTGAAGGAATACCATGCCGAGAAAACATTTTCTTCGGTAATATGTGTTTTGTGTGCTCCGAAGAATATGGTGTCACCTGTGACGACCCGTTCCGTTCAAGCGGACAACCGATTCAAACGGCAAAGTGCAACGACCTAACCTGCTTTGCTCAGCGAGAAGACTCGTTTGAGGCAAAGGATTTTCAGACTTGGCCCTTCAGGAGTTCAGACTTAACTTTCAAAGGCTCACTCGGAGTATTGCTCGACCGAGGTGAATCATCGCTAAGGTGGGTGGCTACGATGAACTTGTCTTTGCTTAGCCAACACACTTAAAATATGGACGATACATGCTAGTCGCTAGGTGAATCACTTCCTGCATGCTAATAAAGAATACAACGTACCTAGCTAAGGGAATAATCCCAACTTGTATTGCTTGTGGCCACCCGTTTCCCCTATTCGGGAAGCGCGGCTAAGAAATACAAGACGATATCGTTCGATCGGGATAGATTGAAACAAGAACTCGTCCTCATTATGGATTTGTTTCTTCGAAATTGATTCCCATATTCAGTGGACCGTGCTCCCGGGATCGACTTAGCGGCAGAGTCAGGAGGGACATCTCCGCTGCATTCTTTTATTGCCTCGGATTTCGATGTCGCTTGTTGCTTTCGTGCTTTGAGTTGGTTTTCGGATTTGCTTGAGATTTCTTGAACGGTTTCGATGGGTTTCATTGTTTTCGTTCATTGAACTGCACTTCAATTTCGAGATTGGAAAGAGTGGAAGAGGTATTGATCGAGCTGTTCGTGATGCAGGTGAACGAGCAGTAGGCGACTTGCGAGCAGAGTCTTGAAGCGCCTCTTTCCTTCTCTCTTCCAACCAACTAAGTGAGTGGCTACCATCCCGATTAGCTAGCCCTGCTTCCAGTCTTCACACCTAATAAATCTTGTATCCTTGTTTGCCCCGATCAAACGATACCAAGTAATAACTAAAAGATGCCAAGATAAAATGGGAATAGACTTGGACTATATTGCTTGTCAACCAAACATGTGAACTGTTATCTTATTGTATGCTAGTTCGTTGCAAATGTTCTATAAATCGTGCTAAGTATGGAAAACACCTTGTATGTGCATAATTGTTCAGGGAGGCTATGCAAAATGAATCATGTGAAACTGCTCGTCCTGTACTCGTGTTGCCTCAACTGTATGAACTGTTAACTTAGTAAACATACCGTTCGATCACGGACAACTTGTGCACAAGGTCATTGGTTCATGCGGACGATCGCTGGGGCACTGGCACCGATCCGGTCCGGACGGAACTCTACTGTATAGTCTACTGTACTGGACGGAATGGCTTGTAGCGCCCACTGTACTTTCGTTGCAAACCATTCTCGTCTAAGACTAGTGTCCTTCATGGCATCATGCCAGTGATCCCTGTATATTTAAACCTGTTGCAAACTAACTTGTGTCTTCGTGGCAGGGAAGGCATGGTAAGTATTGTGCAGGTGGTTCAGACGGACAGGTAAAAGTCACCGAACGATGGCAAGTTCATTTCAGTAAATTCTATATGTTGCTTACTTGTAAATGAACTAAGGCAAGATAGGAAACCATCAATAATATGCATGCTTCATATAAACAACGTGTTGATTGGTATGGTTGGGTTAGCTCGCCTTTACCAGTATGTTTCGACATACTGACCCTCGTTGAAACATGTTCTCCACACTAAGGCGAACCGAGCGAGGAGCCGAAGTCATCTTTCTCGATCCAATCCAGTTGTAGGCGCATCCTGATCGCGCCACATTTTGAAGTACTTGAAGAAGGAGCTTGCAACCCAGACACAATGCAGCTCCGTGGCAAAGCCGTCCTCCAGCCCGGAGGTCCTTAACATTTTAAAGTTTAGTAAAGGGATGTAATGTACATGACTGCTATCTCATTTTGAGTCAACACTTTTGTAAGTCCGTGCGGCAAATTAGCTGACTCATTCAAGAGTTTGTAATATATGTTCATTATCAATAAAGAGAACTTTTTAATGTTTTAAATCTGTGTTTCAATTTATCTGCGTACTCTGAATATGTGCTCGTTATGCAAATACTCTAGCCTTGTGCGGGCGCAATCCCAGGTCCGCACGGGGGTCACGATTCGGAGGATGCCCCAACGATTCCACGGAATCGGGTCATGACATAGTGTTATCAGAGCACAGATCCAAGTTCCATAATCGTGCTGGAAAAGTTCCCTTAACGATCAAATCCCTGTGTGAACTCTTGAACTCGCTAGGCCAAAATAAGATACGTTCATGCAATAAGTCCATAATACATTATGATCCTAATGTAATTTATCTTCTTTTGAAGGAATGGCACCAGCGCAATCCTCAGCGCTAGCACCGGACGAAACGCAAGGCCATGAAAGTAGTTCGGGTACTTCGGGAAGTTCAAGGAGCCAGCGAGCCGTGCCAAGCATCGATCCCATCCAGCAACTGATGCAGATGTTGGAGGCAAACCAACAAAGGGACGAGGCTCGCTATGAACGGGCCGAGAAGCGGGCGGAGGAGAGTCAGCTCAAGTTTCAAGACAATATAGAAGCTCGATTCTCAGTCCAACAGAAGAAGGTAGATGCCCTGCAACAGATCGTTCAGACTTTGGCTTCCAACCATTCCGCGGCAACAGCAACGACTCCGGTGGAACAGCCCGTGCTTGAAGTTGAGACGCCGTAAATTCCAAGGACGAGGGAAGTGACTGCCTTCGACTTTGGCCACTTCAAGAAAGTCTGCAACACTCCATTCAACGGGACTGAGGACCCAATCGTGGCTCTAGATTGGTTGGCCGAACTTGAAGACCACTTCGCTCTGCTAGAGGTCCCCGAAGAGAAGCGCGTCGTATGCGCGCAACTACAGCTCCGCCTCAACGCGCACGATTGGTGGGACGTGCATCGATGATCTCTTCAATTTGACCATGGAGAGGAGGCGATCTCGTGGACGACTTGTTGTGCCACGTTTGAAGAGGAGTTTATACCCCCTCCAATGCGTCGTCAGATGGAGAACGAGTTTGTGCAACTGAGGCAAGGCAGCATGACAATCAAACAGTATTCTGCCGAATTCAACCGACTCTCCAAATTCGCTAGCGCCTATTTACCTGATGCAGCGAGTAGAGCCAGAAGGTTTGAAGGCGGTTTGCGCCCTGCCATCCATGTGCACGTGGTCGTTCATCAGTACGGGACAATGCGGGAAGTCATGAATCACTCTCTATCTCTTGAACCGCAGTATCCTCACGTTTCTACCGGCGCTGTGCATACCTACAATCACAAACGCCAAGGCAACGATAGAGGAAATAACGCTGCAAAGCGTCCGAACAACGGTGGCAGTTGGAATACTAGCAGCTTAACCCCGCCATAAATCCACGGTATGCTAGGTTAAATTAACCTAAGCAATGGGGGTACTGTGACAAGCCGCAGAATTGTGGGTCAAAATGGATAAAAGGCACAGAATTATTAAAATATATTCTAGAAAAATCTTCCGGGGCAATATGAAGATTATATTCAGGAACATCTGTTATAAACACATGACCAACGAACAACCACCTTCAGAGCTTATTTATGCAGACACACACCAATGTTTTTTAAACCTTCCTAATAATTACGAACACATAGTTCACATGTCTAGTAAAGATCACCCAGAACATGGGATATATAATTTTATAGTAGATCTATTACACGATATTAGAAATGATATCAAACATATAATACAAAAATTGCAAAATATAAACCTACCAAACCCTGGAGGATTTGGTGATAGGCACAACCAGAACCCTAAAACTGCCCATTGGAACATCAATATGATGAAATATTCGTCAAAAGAAGATAATCAAATTAATATTAAAGATATTAATGAAGAACACTACCATAATTTCCTTAAATTACAAAGCCAAGAACTTCTTGGAGAAATTGACGAACAAGTCGTTTATGCTTTCTATGAAAAATATTCCGAAGCTATAGATTTTTTTAAATGGAAATATAGCACTGATAGTGAATCAGACGAAGAAACCCTTCATGTCCTACACAATGAAGAAGTAGGAAGTACTAGTGGTGGGGGTATGACCCTAGAAGGAATACCTACTGAAGACGTAGGATCTATCGGACCTCCCCCTGAAAGCCTCATGCCAACCCGAGCTATGGTTCCATACTCCAAAAAACAACCTGAAAATAGGAAAGATTGGGTTAGGTATCATAAAGCCAGTGATTATAGACATACGGAAGGACTTATTTTTAATATAGACAATATTCCACATAAAAAAATAAAAGAATACGCTGGTGAATGGTCACAACAAATGGGTGGAATGATATATCATTTACCTGGAAATATTAACACTGCTCAATGGATCCATTATGCAACAAGTTTTTGGAAGGGAAGCGCGAGAGCCTGGTTAGTTAGCCTTGAAACTACTAATAAAGAAAAGGGAGATGAAATTAGAGGAACCGAAGATCCTCAGGATGCTTTGGCAAAGTTATTAGGACTCATGTTAGCCGACTTCATAGGAGAAGATGGTAATGATGATAAAGATTATGAAGTACTTCTTCATAAAATGATTTTATGCGATATCTGTTTACTCGAAGAATTTATTACTAAATATATTGGCTTTATATTTAGACTAAAAAGCACTAGACAAAAGGACTTCTGGATTAGAGGATTTTTCACAAAAATTCCTTATCCTTGGAATAATATTATTCAAGAACAATATAATAAAATAAGAAATAATGTCCACACTACGGGAATGCTCAAGAAAGCATGTATGAAAACTATGGAAACAGCTTGTGAACAAGTAAGAGCACAAAAACAAATGGATAGAACCATTAAGAAATCTAGATTAGGTTATTCTTGCTGTTCTAAATATAATACGGATATTAATGCCGAATTTGGATGTCTACCCGAAGACAAAGGATGGAAGAAACAGAAAAAGAAATTCTTTAGAAGAAAAGGAAAAGGAAAAACCAAATATAAAATTACCAAGAGAAAGTGGAAACCAGCTTTTAAACAGCAACCCCATAAATATGAAAAAAGAAAGTTCATTAAACGGAAAAAATTTAGAAAAGGTTGTAAATGTTTTAAGTGTAATAAAGAAGGTCATTTCGCGAACGAATGTCCTAACAATATTCATACAATAATAGTAGATGACTTGGATACATATGGTATCAACATCGGAACTATTGATGATATAAATAGTGATACTTCTGCCTCTTCTATATACGAAATAGAGTCTATATGTTCGGATGAACAATCCGATGATACTGATGAACAATTTGAAGATAACATATGTGAACCCTTGAAACATTTAAAAATAAACATGATTACCATCAATAAAACCCAAAATTCAATCAGGATAACCCTATTAAATGACAATACAATATTACCCAAAAAGGAAGGAATATCAGCAGGATATATTATATATGCTAGTAAAAGTTGCAGAATTAGAAGATATCATACCCAGGAAATATTATTAGATATCAGAATATTTTTGCCATTAGGCTATTATGGCATTATTCATAACATACCATTACATGCGACAAAAAATATATTCATTACTTATGGCTTTATTGAACCTGTTTCCCGAAATAATGTCTCCATAATAATGAAAAATACTTCCTTTGAGGATAGAGACTATCTCCTCGAAAGAGGTAATCCTTTAGGTTTATTGGTTATACATAAATACGAAGACTTACCTATAATAGAAGACACTCCTCCTAAACCCCGCATTAGTTCTCCTGGATCAAGTTCTAGTGAATTACACGACGGCTATTGCGAATTTAGAATTTACATGAATACTCTAACTTCAGAGGAAACTAGTAATTCTAGTATTCCCCAAAGTGAGGGGGAGCAATTTGAAATAACCGATGATGACCTTGAAAAACTCAAAGAAGCAATACCACATTCTGATAAAAAAGAAGTTTATAAACCCATCTCTTTTCAGTCTAGATTCCTGAATAAACACACCTATGTTTTTGAAAGGATGCAAGGAAATATAGAATTAAAAGGAGATGAAGATTTCTCCTCCATCAATTTATTGGACAAAAGAAAAATGGAGAAATTAAGGGCTAAATATCCCAAGATGAGATATTTACATATAGGCTTAATACAGCTTAAAATAACGGGACTATTCCGAACAGGAATAGATACTCCTATTCTAGTAGTTTGCATGGATGAGAGAATCATCAATAATCCATTAAATAGTATAATAGGAGGAGCTAAATCCAATCTTGTTAACAGGTTATTTGGCATCAATATACACCCGGACTTTTCTATAAGTTTAGATGATCATAATATAGAAAAGACTTGTACACTATCTGTGAGTCTCCAAGGAATCGAATTAATGCCTGGTTCCAAGGTACTTGGGATACAATGGGAACATTGTATGGCATTAAACGATACGCCAACCTTTAAATCAATCACACCAAAAAATTTAGTAAGGCTTTTTGAAGTAGGAATGGGAAAGACAATCCAACCTAGGCTCATCAGATTAGAACACCTTAAGAACGATAATGAAATGAAAGTTTTTATTAAATCTCTAAAACCAAAGATAGAAGTACCGACCGAATACTTTATTGCCTCTGGTAATACTATATCTACTAAAATCGAAGGAGGAAAACAACCTCAAAGTCAACATGATTCTGAGGCAACAAGTTCCCATGTTCCTCAAATCACTAGATCTAACTCAATGAACAATTTAGTTAGTATCGAATTAACGCCCAACATTTTACAAGATATACAACATAGAATGAGCGTTAGTACACCAATAGAGGGTAGGACTAAGACTATGCTTGATAATCAGCGTGCCAATGAATCAGAAAAAATGTCAGTAAAAATTCCTTTATCACAAATAAAGGATAGGGGTAGAATTCTTTCACTTCAATAAATGTCAAAGACTACTAACTGGTATAAAGAGCATACTAGTTATAACGAAAGTCAAATAGATCAAGCTTATAAGATGAACCAACTTCTACGAAAATTTCGCAATATCATACGAGAAGTCAAAAGGTCTAACTATAGAACTATTGTTTTAAGACATATGGATAGAACTACTCAAGTAATTGAAAAACATATTAGAAAATTTGAGAAACTTAATCCCGACAAGAGAACCAATACTCAAGATGATAATACTATAAATCTTGCCATTGAAGATACCCTAGAATTAGAAATTGCAAGTACATCACTTGACAATATAGATCTCTCTATAGAAACTTGGAAAGAAGTGCTAGAACTTCCTGATACTCCGTCTGATATAAACATGGTTAGAACCATAGACTTAAAAGTAAAAGCACAACTACATATATACATACCACTTACCATTTGTATATCTGGTTATAATGAATTTACTATCCATGCTCTCGTAGACACAGGAGCCGAAGCTAGTTTATTACAGGAAATTTTTATTCCGCAAGATTTATGGCAACAACTTGATAAACCAGGCAAATTAAATGATTTTATGGGAAGACAAGTGTCCGTCAACCATAAAGTAAAAAATCTTAAAGTCTATTTCCCTGATTTACAAGGACACTCTAATACTTATATGTTTGACTTTGTATTACTACCCAAAGATTTTGACAGTGATTGTATTATTGGCATGGATAACTTAAGACACTATAAACCATACAACACACACACATTTGAACTTGATGGAATATCCATTCCTAGGGTACCTTTTCCTGTATCCTTAGCTTCAAACTTTACACACACAGCACAGCGTGGTGAAAAACCCGTTACACTCATTGACTATACAAAAGTTTGTACTTACAATCTTCCCAATGATAATAAGTTACAAAGGACTGTTTATGGAATGTTAGAACCACTCTTTTCTGATAACCCATTAAAAGCCTTTGATAAAGCCCCTAGATATTGTAAAATAGAACTATTGGAACAATACAGAGAAACCAATATTAGAGTAAATAGTATTATGGTTTCCCCTTCTGACAAAGAAGAATTTTCCAAACAAATTAGCGAACTTTTAAAACTTAAGCTTATCCAAAAAAGTTTCAGCAGACATTCTTCCCCAGCTTTCCTTGTAAGAAACCATGCTGAAATAAAAAGAGGAAAAGCAAGGATGGTTATTAATTATAGAAAGTTAAATAGTTATACTAAATTCGATGGCTATTTTATTCCCACAGCGGAGCATCTTATTAAACAAATTCAAGGTGCAAAGTATTATAGTAAATTTGATGCTAAATCAGGATTTTGGCAAATAAAATTAGAAGATAAAAATTCTGTTGAATTGACAGCTTTCAGTTGCCCACAGGGACATTTTGAATGGTTGGTTTTACCATTTGGATTGAAAAATGCCCCACAAATATTTCAGAAATGGATGAATTCAATCTTTGGACATCTTCCTTATGTAGTAGTCTACATTGATGATATCCTTGTCTTCTCAAACACCGTTGAAGAACACAAGGAACATCTATTGCATGTTTGTAAATTACTACTTGATAATGGAATTATTTTAAGCCCAAAAAAGATAGAGTTATTCAAAACTGAAATTGATTTTCTAGGAAAAACCATAAAGAATGGACAAATTCTTTTGCAAGAACATATATATACCAAGATTAGGGAATTTCCAGAGAACTTTAAAACTCTTAAAGAACTCCAGAGTTTTCTGGGATTGCTGAATTATGGTAGAAAATTTATTCCTAATTTATCAGCAAAAATAGAACACTTGCAGGAAAAGCTCACGGCTGAACAAGCCAAATACAAGGAAGTCACTGGTGAACAACCAAGAAAATGGAATACAGACAAAATCCCTATTTCCCTTGATCAAAAGGAAATTGATGAGATTGCTAGAATAAAGGAGTCCATAAAAATAGAAAAAATTCTTTATTTTCCGCTGAACAATGATACTTTAGTTCTACAAACCGACGCCTCAGATAACTTCTGGGCAGGAGTATTAATTGCTAAGCAAAAAGAAATTGTTGCTTACACATCAGGAAGATTTACTAAAGTACAAATAAAATATGCTACTTATGATAAAGAATTATTAGCAGTTAAACTGGCTATAAAAAGTCTGAAAATCTATATTTTGTATAGACATTTTTTGATTGAGACTGACAATAAATCAGTAGCACAATTTTTGAAGAAGAAGACTATTAATAATCCTGAAGAAAATCTTCGACGAATTAGAATAGCAATGTATTTAGAAATATTCAATTACGATGTTAAATATATTCCTGGATATACTAATTTCCTCGCAGATACTCTCACCAGGTTATGAAACATGGAAGACGAGGATTTCTATAAGAAATTTCGTGACCTCTTTCAAGAGATGAAGAGGCAGGGCGAGTTTAAGGAAGTTGGCCCCAAAAAGGCCAAAGATAACAATACAGCAGAATCATCTGGGGTTGAACAAACCCGAGAGGCGAATAGCCATATCTCCCCAAGGGCGAATAGCCAAGCTCAGGCGAATAGCCAATCTCAGGCGAATAGCCAAAATTACCAGGCGAATAGCCAAAAGGAAAACATACTTGGGGCTGTTCCTAGGCCCATGTTTGTCCCAATAAGGCCTGCAGTTCCTCCAGCACAGTTCTCGGGACCTCCCAGGCCCTCAATGATACCTGCACAATTTTCGGATGTCATAATTAAAAATTGGTATAATACTGAAATGGAAAACAAGGACAAAGCAGTTTGGGAAAGGTTCAATGGCTGCTTTCGGGCTTTTCAGGCTCGTGACATAAAGGGAGCCAGTTATTGGCTGACCCAAATTGAAAGGACACTCCTAGCCGAAAGGCAGAAAAACTCTATGCTCGAAAAGAAGATGACGGAGATTCATCAGCTGGTCTCCAAGATGATCAATTTCACCTCTACTTCCAGATCCATTGCACTTGCTACTAGGGAGCGAGATCTCTTCACCGGAACCTCAGCAGAACAAAAGGAGCTCAGGGAAATTTTCTCCCAAATCAAAACCAATGATTTGGTTAATTTTCGCATGACCGATGTTCTTGAATTTCTTAGAACTCTCGGGGTAGCTTCTCCGAAGATCGAAGAATTCAACGCCGAAGTTACCGTCCAGGAGATGCTCGCCATGCATCAACAGCAATTACTGGACGATTCCAGACTTATTCTATTTTTCAAGAAGCTTGAAGACACTGAAATTATCAATCTCTTCCAGAATGAAGAACTTATTCTTAATATCAACAGGAGGCCTCGCTTTCTTGCCTGTTTTCGTGAAATCCAGAAGTACAAACCCCATATCAAAAAGGGGTTAGTCCATGAGATTATTATGAACACCATTTTCGAGGATGACTACAAGGATTGCCTTCCAGAGATTTGCATCAAGGCGGCGCTCTCTCACACGACCAAATTCCAGACTATATTTCGATTCAGAATATGGAGTATCTGGGAGGAACGACAATATATCAAAATGTTCCCATCCTACCAGCTCTGGGAATTAAGTAGACTTATTGAAGAACCCTTTTTTGAATACATTAAATTTTCAAAACAGGGCTTCGACGAAGATCATGAGAGACTCATGGCAGCCACTGAATTTTTCGAAGCTGCTCGAAGTGCCTCCAGGACAAACGCTCAAATCTCTACTACCCAGCATACTATTCTTTTAGACAGACTCAAGCCGTTACCTGGGAACGTCGAGGGTCCCTCCAAAATTGCAGATTTTATAAACAATTTGACAATAGGCCGTATTGGTTTATTGGCAAGAAACGAAGATTTACTCATCAATAATGATCCTATGAGGATTCTTGTTGATTCAGAAGGAAATTCAGATTAAAACACACGGCAAGAAGCATGGTGGACCTCCCCAATCATCCTATGAAGAAAATTTGTTATAAAATCATCCTTAGTAGATATCTACGAAGATTGGAACCAAGATTAGTTCGGCGATCCCCAAAGAAGACGATCATACAACGAAGGAAGCAACAGCAACAACTACAACGACGACAACTAACTCAACAGTTGGCACAAATTAGAGAAGTTATCATCACAAGAAGACAAGAGTTACAGGAACAAATCATTCAGTTAAGAAGATCCATAGAAGAAAGAGAAATGATGATTAGCTCTCTAATCGAAGATAGAGAACAAATTATGAACACCAGACATGATAGAGAAAATCCACTTTTGATCGAAGGAATCCCCATCTGGCTACGAGACAACGACAGTCACAGTACAAACAGTTATCACCACGAAGAAAGCTTCAACAGTCACCCTGACAATACTAGCCCCGAAGAAAGCTCTTCCAACAGCCCTAATAATGATACGGACACATCATCACCATAAAAGGCATTCCATCATCACTCCACTATCAAAAGCTACCCAAAAAGAATTTCCATTATCACTCCACCAAATCCCCACTATCCACTACCGAAAAGCTACCACTTTCCCGCTACTCTGACACCACCACTTTACCATATAATTCCCCACTATCCACTACCAAAAAGCTACCACTTTCCCACTACTCTGACAATCCACTACCTAAAAGATACCACTATTCCCACTAACTCTAAAAGCATTTCCACTAAGCTTTGCCATCATGACTTTTGACAGGCAGCTATCGGTTACTCTAACCGATGATTATGGGTCATTGTGCTATAAATAAGGACCTCGGAGTATCAGTTGAGGTATCGAAGTTTGGAAGCCTGTATGCTTTGTAAACTTCTTCTTGTATTCTCTCCCCTGTTCTTGTGTGCTCTCTCTCTCCCTCCATTGTAAATCTGTGTGCTCTTGTGAATAAAATTCTGTGTTTGTGCTGCTGCATCCATTCGCATCTTTCTGGTATATAAACCTACCAAACCCTGGAGGATTTGGTGATAGGCACAACCAGAACCCTAAAACTGCCCATTGGAACATCAATATGATGAAATATTCGTCAAAAGAAGATAATCAAATTAATATTAAAGATATTAATGAAGAACACTACCATAATTTCCTTAAATTACAAAGCCAAGAACTTCTTGGAGAAATTGACGAACAAGTCGTTTATGCTTTCTATGAAAAATATTCCGAAGCTATAGATTTTTTTAAATGGAAATATAGCACTGATAGTGAATCAGACGAAGAAACTCTTCATGTCCTACACAATGAAGAAGTAGGAAGTACTAGTGGTGGGGGTATGACCCTAGAAGGAATACCTACTGAAGACGTAGGATCTATCGGACCTCCCCCTGAAAGCCTCATGCCAACCCGAGCTATGGTTCCATACTCCAAAAAACAACCTGAAAATAGGAAAGATTGGGTTAGGTATCATAAAGCCAGTGATTATAGACATACGGAAGGACTTATTTTTAATATAGACAATATTCCACATAAAAAAATAAAAGAATACGCTGGTGAATGGTCACAACAAATGGGTGGAATGATATATCATTTACCTGGAAATATTAACACTGCTCAATGGATCCATTATGCAACAAGTTTTTGGAAGGGAAGCGCGAGAGCCTGGTTAGTTAGCCTTGAAACTACTAATAAAGAAAAGGGAGATGAAATTAGAGGAACCGAAGATCCTCAGGATGCTTTGGCAAAGTTATTAGGACTCATGTTAGCCGACTTCATAGGAGAAGATGGTAATGATGATAAAGATTATGAAGTACTTCTTCATAAAATGATTTTATGCGATATCTGTTTACTCGAAGAATTTATTACTAAATATATTGGCTTTATATTTAGACTAAAAAGCACTAGACAAAAGGACTTCTGGATTAGAGGATTTTTCACAAAAATTCCTTATCCTTGGAATAATATTATTCAAGAACAATATAATAAAATAAGAAATAATGTCCACACTACGGGAATGCTCAAGAAAGCATGTATGAAAACTATGGAAACAGCTTGTGAACAAGTAAGAGCACAAAAACAAATGGATAGAACCATTAAGAAATCTAGATTAGGTTATTCTTGCTGTTCTAAATATAATACGGATATTAATGCCGAATTTGGATGTCTACCCGAAGACAAAGGATGGAAGAAACAGAAAAAGAAATTCTTTAGAAGAAAAGGAAAAGGAAAAACCAAATATAAAATTACCAAGAGAAAGTGGAAACCAGCTTTTAAACAGCAACCCCATAAATATGAAAAAAGAAAGTTCATTAAACGGAAAAAATTTAGAAAAGGTTGTAAATGTTTTAAGTGTAATAAAGAAGGTCATTTCGCGAACGAATGTCCTAACAATATTCATACAATAATAGTAGATGACTTGGATACATATGGTATCAACATCGGAACTATTGATGATATAAATAGTGATACTTCTGCCTCTTCTATATACGAAATAGAGTCTATATGTTCGGATGAACAATCCGATGATACTGATGAACAATTTGAAGATAACATATGTGAACCCTTGAAACATTTAAAAATAAACATGATTACCATCAATAAAACCCAAAATTCAATCAGGATAACCCTATTAAATGACAATACAATATTACCCAAAAAGGAAGGAATATCAGCAGGATATATTATATATGCTAGTAAAAGTTGCAGAATTAGAAGATATCATACCCAGGAAATATTATTAGATATCAGAATATTTTTGCCATTAGGCTATTATGGCATTATTCATAACATACCATTACATGCGACAAAAAATATATTCATTACTTATGGCTTTATTGAACCTGTTTCCCGAAATAATGTCTCCATAATAATGAAAAATACTTCCTTTGAGGATAGAGACTATCTCCTCGAAAGAGGTAATCCTTTAGGTTTATTGGTTATACATAAATACGAAGACTTACCTATAATAGAAGACACTCCTCCTAAACCCCGCATTAGTTCTCCTGGATCAAGTTCTAGTGAATTACACGACGGCTATTGCGAATTTAGAATTTACATGAATACTCTAACTTCAGAGGAAACTAGTAATTCTAGTATTCCCCAAAGTGAGGGGGAGCAATTTGAAATAACCGATGATGACCTTGAAAAACTCAAAGAAGCAATACCACATTCTGATAAAAAAGAAGTTTATAAACCCATCTCTTTTCAGTCTAGATTCCTGAATAAACACACCTATGTTTTTGAAAGGATGCAAGGAAATATAGAATTAAAAGGAGATGAAGATTTCTCCTCCATCAATTTATTGGACAAAAGAAAAATGGAGAAATTAAGGGCTAAATATCCCAAGATGAGATATTTACATATAGGCTTAATACAGCTTAAAATAACGGGACTATTCCGAACAGGAATAGATACTCCTATTCTAGTAGTTTGCATGGATGAGAGAATCATCAATAATCCATTAAATAGTATAATAGGAGGAGCTAAATCCAATCTTGTTAACAGGTTATTTGGCATCAATATACACCCGGACTTTTCTATAAGTTTAGATGATCATAATATAGAAAAGACTTGTACACTATCTGTGAGTCTCCAAGGAATCGAATTAATGCCTGGTTCCAAGGTACTTGGGATACAATGGGAACATTGTATGGCATTAAACGATACGCCAACCTTTAAATCAATCACACCAAAAAATTTAGTAAGGCTTTTTGAAGTAGGAATGGGAAAGACAATCCAACCTAGGCTCATCAGATTAGAACACCTTAAGAACGATAATGAAATGAAAGTTTTTATTAAATCTCTAAAACCAAAGATAGAAGTACCGACCGAATACTTTATTGCCTCTGGTAATACTATATCTACTAAAATTGAAGGAGGAAAACAACCTCAAAGTCAACATGATTCTGAGGCAACAAGTTCCCATGTTCCTCAAATCACTAGATCTAACTCAATGAACAATTTAGTTAGTATCGAATTAACGCCCAACATTTTACAAGATATACAACATAGAATGAGCGTTAGTACACCAATAGAGGGTAGGACTAAGACTATGCTTGATAATCAGCGTGCCAATGAATCAGAAAAAATGTCAGTAAAAATTCCTTTATCACAAATAAAGGATAGGGGTAGAATTCTTTCACTTCAATAAATGTCAAAGACTACTAACTGGTATAAAGAGCATACTAGTTATAACGAAAGTCAAATAGATCAAGCTTATAAGATGAACCAACTTCTACGAAAATTTCGCAATATCATACGAGAAGTCAAAAGGTCTAACTATAGAACTATTGTTTTAAGACATATGGATAGAACTACTCAAGTAATTGAAAAACATATTAGAAAATTTGAGAAACTTAATCCCGACAAGAGAACCAATACTCAAGATGATAATACTATAAATCTTGCCATTGAAGATACCCTAGAATTAGAAATTGCAAGTACATCACTTGACAATATAGATCTCTCTATAGAAACTTGGAAAGAAGTGCTAGAACTTCCTGATACTCCGTCTGATATAAACATGGTTAGAACCATAGACTTAAAAGTAAAAGCACAACTACATATATACATACCACTTACCATTTGTATATCTGGTTATAATGAATTTACTATCCATGCTCTCGTAGACACAGGAGCCGAAGCTAGTTTATTACAGGAAATTTTTATTCCGCAAGATTTATGGCAACAACTTGATAAACCAGGCAAATTAAATGATTTTATGGGAAGACAAGTGTCCGTCAACCATAAAGTAAAAAATCTTAAAGTCTATTTCCCTGATTTACAAGGACACTCTAATACTTATATGTTTGACTTTGTATTACTACCCAAAGATTTTGACAGTGATTGTATTATTGGCATGGATAACTTAAGACACTATAAACCATACAACACACACACATTTGAACTTGATGGAATATCCATTCCTAGGGTACCTTTTCCTGTATCCTTAGCTTCAAACTTTACACACACAGCACAGCGTGGTGAAAAACCCGTTACACTCATTGACTATACAAAAGTTTGTACTTACAATCTTCCCAATGATAATAAGTTACAAAGGACTGTTTATGGAATGTTAGAACCACTCTTTTCTGATAACCCATTAAAAGCCTTTGATAAAGCCCCTAGATATTGTAAAATAGAACTATTGGAACAATACAGAGAAACCAATATTAGAGTAAATAGTATTATGGTTTCCCCTTCTGACAAAGAAGAATTTTCCAAACAAATTAGCGAACTTTTAAAACTTAAGCTTATCCAAAAAAGTTTCAGCAGACATTCTTCCCCAGCTTTCCTTGTAAGAAACCATGCTGAAATAAAAAGAGGAAAAGCAAGGATGGTTATTAATTATAGAAAGTTAAATAGTTATACTAAATTCGATGGCTATTTTATTCCCACAGCGGAGCATCTTATTAAACAAATTCAAGGTGCAAAGTATTATAGTAAATTTGATGCTAAATCAGGATTTTGGCAAATAAAATTAGAAGATAAAAATTCTGTTGAATTGACAGCTTTCAGTTGCCCACAGGGACATTTTGAATGGTTGGTTTTACCATTTGGATTGAAAAATGCCCCACAAATATTTCAGAAATGGATGAATTCAATCTTTGGACATCTTCCTTATGTAGTAGTCTACATTGATGATATCCTTGTCTTCTCAAACACCGTTGAAGAACACAAGGAACATCTATTGCATGTTTGTAAATTACTACTTGATAATGGAATTATTTTAAGCCCAAAAAAGATAGAGTTATTCAAAACTGAAATTGATTTTCTAGGAAAAACCATAAAGAATGGACAAATTCTTTTGCAAGAACATATATATACCAAGATTAGGGAATTTCCAGAGAACTTTAAAACTCTTAAAGAACTCCAGAGTTTTCTGGGATTGCTGAATTATGGTAGAAAATTTATTCCTAATTTATCAGCAAAAATAGAACACTTGCAGGAAAAGCTCACGGCTGAACAAGCCAAATACAAGGAAGTCACTGGTGAACAACCAAGAAAATGGAATACAGACAAAATCCCTATTTCCCTTGATCAAAAGGAAATTGATGAGATTGCTAGAATAAAGGAGTCCATAAAAATAGAAAAAATTCTTTATTTTCCGCTGAACAATGATACTTTAGTTCTACAAACCGACGCCTCAGATAACTTCTGGGCAGGAGTATTAATTGCTAAGCAAAAAGAAATTGTTGCTTACACATCAGGAAGATTTACTAAAGTACAAATAAAATATGCTACTTATGATAAAGAATTATTAGCAGTTAAACTGGCTATAAAAAGTCTGAAAATCTATATTTTGTATAGACATTTTTTGATTGAGACTGACAATAAATCAGTAGCACAATTTTTGAAGAAGAAGACTATTAATAATCCTGAAGAAAATCTTCGACGAATTAGAATAGCAATGTATTTAGAAATATTCAATTACGATGTTAAATATATTCCTGGATATACTAATTTCCTCGCAGATACTCTCACCAGGTTATGAAACATGGAAGACGAGGATTTCTATAAGAAATTTCGTGACCTCTTTCAAGAGATGAAGAGGCAGGGCGAGTTTAAGGAAGTTGGCCCCAAAAAGGCCAAAGATAACAATACAGCAGAATCATCTGGGGTTGAACAAACCCGAGAGGCGAATAGCCATATCTCCCCAAGGGCGAATAGCCAAGCTCAGGCGAATAGCCAATCTCAGGCGAATAGCCAAAATTACCAGGCGAATAGCCAAAAGGGTAAAAACATACTTGGGGCTGTTCCTAGGCCCATGTTTGTCCCAATAAGGCCTGCAGTTCCTCCAGCACAGTTCTCGGGACCTCCCAGGCCCTCAATGATACCTGCACAATTTTCGGATGTCATAATTAAAAATTGGTATAATACTGAAATGGAAAACAAGGACAAAGCAGTTTGGGAAAGGTTCAATGGCTGCTTTCGGGCTTTTCAGGCTCGTGACATAAAGGGAGCCAGTTATTGGCTGACCCAAATTGAAAGGACACTCCTAGCCGAAAGGCAGAAAAACTCTATGCTCGAAAAGAAGATGACGGAGATTCATCAGCTGGTCTCCAAGATGATCAATTTCACCTCTACTTCCAGATCCATTGCACTTGCTACTAGGGAGCGAGATCTCTTCACCGGAACCTCAGCAGAACAAAAGGAGCTCAGGGAAATTTTCTCCCAAATCAAAACCAATGATTTGGTTAATTTTCGCATGACCGATGTTCTTGAATTTCTTAGAACTCTCGGGGTAGCTTCTCCGAAGATCGAAGAATTCAACGCCGAAGTTACCGTCCAGGAGATGCTCGCCATGCATCAACAGCAATTACTGGACGATTCCAGACTTATTCTATTTTTCAAGAAGCTTGAAGACACTGAAATTATCAATCTCTTCCAGAATGAAGAACTTATTCTTAATATCAACAGGAGGCCTCGCTTTCTTGCCTGTTTTCGTGAAATCCAGAAGTACAAACCCCATATCAAAAAGGGGTTAGTCCATGAGATTATTATGAACACCATTTTCGAGGATGACTACAAGGATTGCCTTCCAGAGATTTGCATCAAGGCGGCGCTCTCTCACACGACCAAATTCCAGACTATATTTCGATTCAGAATATGGAGTATCTGGGAGGAACGACAATATATCAAAATGTTCCCATCCTACCAGCTCTGGGAATTAAGTAGACTTATTGAAGAACCCTTTTTTGAATACATTAAATTTTCAAAACAGGGCTTCGACGAAGATCATGAGAGACTCATGGCAGCCACTGAATTTTTCGAAGCTGCTCGAAGTGCCTCCAGGACAAACGCTCAAATCTCTACTACCCAGCATACTATTCTTTTAGACAGACTCAAGCCGTTACCTGGGAACGTCGAGGGTCCCTCCAAAATTGCAGATTTTATAAACAATTTGACAATAGGCCGTATTGGTTTATTGGCAAGAAACGAAGATTTACTCATCAATAATGATCCTATGAGGATTCTTGTTGATTCAGAAGGAAATTCAGATTAAAACACACGGCAAGAAGCATGGTGGACCTCCCCAATCATCCTATGAAGAAAATTTGTTATAAAATCATCCTTAGTAGATATCTACGAAGATTGGAACCAAGATTAGTTCGACGATCCCCAAAGAAGACGATCATACAACGAAGGAAGCAACAGCAACAACTACAACGACGACAACTAACTCAACAGTTGGCACAAATTAGAGAAGTTATCATCACAAGAAGACAAGAGTTACAGGAACAAATCATTCAGTTAAGAAGATCCATAGAAGAAAGAGAAATGATGATTAGCTCTCTAATCGAAGATAGAGAACAAATTATGAACACCAGACATGATAGAGGAAATCCACTTTTGATCGAAGGAATCCCCATCTGGCTACGAGACAACGACAGTCACAGTACAAACAGTTATCACCACGAAGAAAGCTTCAACAGTCACCCTGACAATACTAGCCCCGAAGAAAGCTCTTCCAACAGCCCTAATAATGATACGGACACATCATCACCATAAAAGGCATTCCATCATCACTCCACTATCAAAAGCTACCCAAAAAGAATTTCCATTATCACTCCACCAAATCCCCACTATCCACTACCGAAAAGCTACCACTTTCCCGCTACTCTGACACCACCACTTTACCATATAATTCCCCACTATCCACTACCAAAAAGCTACCACTTTCCCACTACTCTGACAATCCACTACCTAAAAGATACCACTATTCCCACTAACTCTAAAAGCATTTCCACTAAGCTTTGCCATCATGACTTTTGACAGGCAGCTATCGGTTACTCTAACCGATGATTATGGGTCATTGTGCTATAAATAAGGACCTCGGAGTATCAGTTGAGGTATCGAAGTTTGGAAGCCTGTATGCTTTGTAAACTTCTTCTTGTATTCTCTCCCCTGTTCTTGTGTGCTCTCTCTCTCCCTCCATTGTAAATCTGTGTGCTCTTGTGAATAAAATTCTGTGTTTGTGCTGCTGCATCCATTCGCAAGCCCTGCAACAGATCGTTCAGACTTTGGCTTCCAACCATTCCGCGGCAACAGCAACGACTCCGGTGGAACAGCCCGTGCTTGAAGTTGAGACGCCGTAAATTCCAAGGACGAGGGAAGTGACTGCCTTCGACTTTGGCCACTTCAAGAAAGTCTGCAACACTCCATTCAACGGGACTGAGGACCCAATCGTGGCTCTAGATTGGTTGGCCGAACTTGAAGACCACTTCGCTCTGCTAGAGGTCCCCGAAGAGAAGCGCGTCGTATGCGCGCAACTACAGCTCCGCCTCAACGCGCACGATTGGTGGGACGTGCATCGATGATCTCTTCAATTTGACCATGGAGAGGAGGCGATCTCGTGGACGACTTGTTGTGCCACGTTTGAAGAGGAGTTTATACCCCCTCCAATGCGTCGTCAGATGGAGAACGAGTTTGTGCAACTGAGGCAAGGCAGCATGACAATCAAACAGTATTCTGCCGAATTCAACCGACTCTCCAAATTCGCTAGCGCCTATTTACCTGATGCAGCGAGTAGAGCCAGAAGGTTTGAAGGCGGTTTGCGCCCTGCCATCCATGTGCACGTGGTCGTTCATCAGTACGGGACAATGCGGGAAGTCATGAATCACTCTCTATCTCTTGAACCGCAGTATCCTCACGTTTCTACCGGCGCTGTGCATACCTACAATCACAAACGCCAAGGCAACGATAGAGGAAATAACGCTGCAAAGCGTCCGAACAACGGTGGCAAGCATGGAGAAAAGTTAGATAGACTATGTCATTTGTACAGGCGGCCGGGGCACGCATTTGAAAAGTGTCGCCTGAGACTTGGGTTATGCTTAGTTTGTGGCAAATCAAACCATACAGTTCGTGACTGCCCATTGAGCCGCCACAATAATCATCCCCAACAAAATAATCCCTAACGGTAGGTTCTATTCCTAAGTTTCGTGGACGAAACTTCCAATTAGTTGGATAGGATGTGGCGTCCCGTTTCCCCTATTCGGGAAGCGCGGCTAAGAAATACAAGACGGTATCGTTCGATCGGGATAGATTGAAACAAGAACTCGTCCTCGTTATGGATTTGTTTCTTCGGAATCGATTTCCATATTCAGTGGACCGTGTCCCCGGGATCGACTTAGCGGCAGAGTCAGGAGGGACCTCTCCGCTGCATTCTTTTATTGCCTCGGATTTCGATGTCGCTTGTTGCTTTCGTGCTTTGAGTTGGTTTTCGGATTTGCTTGAGAAACGGTTTCGATGGGTTTCATTGTTTTCGTTCATTGAACTGCACTTCAATTCCGAGATTGGAAAGAGTGAAAGATGTATTGATCAAGTTGTTCGTGATGCAGGTGAACGAGCAGTAGGCGACGTGTCAGACTGGAAACTCTCACGCGTGTACTCTCTATCAGCCATTTCAAACCAAATCCCGGTTCCATTTTTGGTCCAAAACACCATGCCCGCTAGTAGCTGCTACGTGTCAGACTGGAAACTCTCCCACGTGTACTCTCTATCAGCCATTTCTTCAAACGCCTCTTCCACTATTTTATGCAACGACTTTCTTAGTACTGAGGGACGAATGTTAAGATCCATGGCCGCTCGTCGCCTCCTCTACACTCTCACTCTCTCTACTTCCCCCCGCCACCACCGCCTCCTCTCCTTCTCCTCCTCCTCCTTCCTCCGCCACTCCTCCACCGCCGCCACCAATCCCCAACCACCACCACAACCCCATCCAACCCTACCTCCACCACCACCACCGCCAACACCAGCGGAAGAAGAACAAAACCCTAACGCCCACCGGAGGAGCACCAGATCACGCGGCGGCGGCGGCGGAGGAGGAGCGCAGTACGAGGAGGAGCAGAGCCGCGTCCTCCGCGCCTCCCTCTCCCACGTGGTCAGTAGCCCTTCACCCCCTCCACCCCCCCCCCCCCCCCCCCCCTCCCTTTTTTTTTTCCTTTTCTCTTTCCATGGCTTTTGGAAATTTTTGTGATTTGAGACTCGTGGATTATGCAGGGGAGGTTGGGATGGGGAGAGCCGGCGATGATCGCGGGTGCCAGGGACGTCGGGGTCTCTCCGTCCATCGTCGGATCGTTTCCCAGGAAGGAGGCTGCGCTCGTAGAGGTAGTAGAGCAATTAACGATTTTTTTTTCCTTTTGATTTTGAGCTTGTTGTCTAATAATAAATACTTCTTTTGGAACTAGTTAGTGTTAGTTCGAGAATTGATGATAGGGGGCTCATTAACAAGAGACAGGAGTTCTGGTGATGTTTTCCTCGAGTATAAAAAATAGGGTTATTTACACTAACATTTTCTATGTTTTATGTTTATTACATGGACCTCCCTTATTTTGAAAAATAATTACACGGACCTCCCATGTTCTTTATGTTTTATGTTCTTTATGTTTTAAGGATGGTTAGTGTAATAACCCTTTTACATAAAACATAGGGAAGATCCGTGTAATCAACATAAAACATAGGGGATGTTACTGTAAAAAACCCATCCAAATTAACACTTGCTACCCAAGACTTTTTAGTTTGCACTTAAATACCTTCAACCTATGTTGCAAAGACATGGATAGGACATGGCTTCACGGATACAGGCACATTTCTTTGGTGCGTCCTTGAGTATTTTGGAGTGTCCATGACACTACCCAAGATTTTTGGACCATACTTTCTAGCCCTCAACTCAGCCTTGGCCAATTTTCAATTTGCTAGCCTAGACCATTGAAAGATAAATTACCATTACACCCACGTCTTGTGCCTCGTAATCCCCAAACCTAACCAACCCTAAGTTTCAACTACTAAACAACCCCCTCCTGGCTGCCTTTGCCCTACCCGACTCCCCCCCCCCCCCCCCCCCCCTTTTATGGATATCCCCACTTTTTGTCGACGCGGTCCTTGTTGCCTTACCCCTTTGACGCCCCCCAAGCCCCCAAATTTCTTTGTCGTCCCTTCCTTGCCAACCCCCTCCTCCGCTAAGGTTAGGGTTAGGTATTGAGGAAGAAGGGATAAGTTTTTTTAGAGAAAATAAGTTCATTATGGTTATGTGCTTTGCACATGATCGTCAAGTTCAATGTGCAGTCCGACGGAAGGTACGAAGTTGCAAAGACTTCAAAAGTTATGTGTACTTACTTGCATACAAAAATAGTTTTGTATATCAAGTTGCAAATCAAGGATAGTCATGATATTTAGTTGCAAATTATCCATTAATTTATGAAAGCTTTTGCTCTAACTTCTGGTCACATTTATAAGGACACATCCAATTGGCACTCTTCAAGAGCTAAGTTGCATGTATACTCCTCCAGGGCGATGTGTCTTGGATGTATCCAACACAATACTTCCTCAATAGTCGAATATGGTGTCATCACCGGATTAGGTTCCATAGGACCCAAAACATGGTTGGAAGTGATTGGCATGGTCCTGATGTTACTAAACATAATTGAGATATTATAAAGTAACATTTCTTTTGAAGCATGTCCTTTCTAGAATCATTTGGAACATCTAGTTACTATACGAATGATGCATAAATTTAGATATTATTGAGGTCCATATAAAATTGTATTCATATGTCGTATTTGTACCTAAGGTTTTTAGCAAGGTTCGCAGTATCGGAATAGGTATCGGATCCTTCCTATGAGTATCGGGATCGACGGTTTCAGCAATATCGACGGTTTCAGCAATATCGACGGTTTCGGATTGGAGTATCAAAATTTTTGGTATCGAAAAAAAAATTATTTATAAATAATTAACATTTAAAAAATAAGTTATACATTTATGCATAATTTTAAGTATTTCATATGTTATTTCTTAGTGGTTTTCAAATTGAATGAAATAGTAGTTACCATTGCCGATAGGCTTACCTACGATAGATAAGTTTTCTTCTTTTATATGCTTTTACAACCTTACTATGCTTTTATATCCTTGTTGATTGGCCTTTTTTGTTCAATCTTCTTGCCGAATTGTTTGAAAAAGCGACCTCCAATATCGGTATGGTCAGTATCGGATATCGATTGGTATCAGTTCGGTCAGTATCGAGTGTCAATCGGTACATGCTAAACTGGATAGGTATAGGACCTATAGGTTAGATCAGTATAGGCCGATATTGCAAACTCTGGTTTTTAGAAGATTCCGTATGAAAGAGTTGGCACTCATCGAGGTGAGAAGCAAACGAGTTTGAATTTACTTCCAATTTTAGCTCGTTGTTGCAATGATAAACAGTTTGCTATCTGGAATTACTTACTGCTTTAGTTGTTCAAAAATCGATGAAAATGATTAATTAGGTAGAGAGAGTTTGGGAGATGTAGATTATTGATTAGTTTATAATTATGGTATATTTTCGTCTTCCTCTCGGAAATTACTTAGGGCTTTCTGTCTACATCCAATTGTGCACATTTATAAGGATTCTTCAAGGGTAGATTGAATGGAAGGTTCACTGGAACAAACAAAGATCTCCCTAAATAAATTAAATTACTAAAGAAAAGAATCTATGCCTCGTCCAATGGAATGGAAGGCCATCCCTAAGTTGGAAAAATGACCAGCCAAACCTTGGGTCAGCTGAAGACATGATTGAACCTGGATTGTATTGAACTCCATGCGGCAAAGGATTCAACCAAAGGTGTGTTCAGTGGAAAGTTCATCCTTGGCCAAGCCGGTGGGTCCTCTTTAGGAGGAAATGTACTAAGCGCAAAATTAAGCATACATATACCTTAATTTTTTTGGGCATTTTTATTTGAAAAATTCGAATTCATAACTAATACCCCCAGCTCGGAGATTACAACAGATGCATTCAACTAGATTTGATGAATCAGACCAGGTTAATAATGTATCAACTATGAACTACCCCACAATTATGGTTCTAATTTTTTTAAGCAAAAGTTCCAAAGATTTTATAATAAGTATGAATGGCTTCCAATTTCCTTATCATTGTCCGTATTAAGAGGAGTACTTGTACGAGATAACTTATGGAAATTGATTTCATTTGCTTTATATGGCACTGGAATCATGTGTTATACTTTAGCAAACATTACATCTTCCTCTCCTAGTTAAGGGAACTTATAGGTTCTCCTTGGTGTAAGCCCAGATGTTAGCATTGAGGTTTTGCATAGTCCTAATCTCATTATTGCATTTCCCTGGAAGTTGACAGCAAATCATAGAAGGTGTGTGCTGGTCCTTAAATTTGGGCCAATCCTTCTCCTAGAATTTTCTTTGATATTTAGTATTTTTAGCCCCAACCCTATCCTGAGGTGAAAGGTTTGGATAATGCTGATGATCATGTTAATTTCTTTGAGAGAGCTTCATCACAATCTAGGAGGTCACTTCATCAGATGGTTACATGGAGGAGTCTAATAACAAATAACTTCCACCTAACAGGCTAACAGGATGATCCTTTCAACTTGATACTTGCACTCGACATGAGATAGCTTCCTCTCTTTCTAAAATATTAACTTAATACCACCATTCATTACGTTCAATCTTGAGCAACCGTGTTGAGCTGTCTATAGTGAAACTTCTTTCTAAGACAGGATCCTACAAAATTCAGACATTGGATGGGAAAACATACATTTTTTTGTCTTCCGTGTTAAGGTAATTTCACTTTATTAATGCACATATGTTGTTGGATACTCCAATATGCACTCATGCTACAAGGGTACATGTCAGATGTGTTTCCTCACACACCCTAGATCGTAAACCACTGTTTGTCGTATTTAATGTGTGCCTGTGGTTAAGGAGAATAAATGCATAAATGCAAGTGAGAAGATGAAATAATGCTTGGAACATGGAAGTGTGAATGCATTTCATAGTTTTCTTTCTTTGTTAAATAAATGAAATTTCCTACCTTTATCTCCTATTAATAACTTATTCTTCGTAAAGCATTTAAAATAAGGAACCAAGGTCTGTGTGTGTATGTGGTTATATCCTACCTTTAAAAAAATGTGTATCATCATATCTGTATTGTGTCGTATCATGTCGGCATGTTCTTATCCATGTAACATTGACGTGTAGATGCTATACACATTTGCATGGAGTTCATGTTTCCATATGTTCTCCACATTTTCTAGTCATGGAATTGCAGATTTCAAGGCTGAAGTTCTTTACTTGTAAAATAACAGGGCATGAAGAAAATAGGATCGTAATGGAAGAGATAAATCATGAAATGTTGAAATACCATTCCAAATCCTATGCTGTTTCATAATTTTTACATTCTCCTCATTCCTAAGGTGCATATTGCTGTAGTTGATTATAAATTTTGTTTCATAATCTAATTTGTCCACCATTGTTGTCCACTTTTAGTTCTTCATGGATGATTGTCTCCAAAGACTTATAGACAGGATCGAGTCAGGAGAAGACTTCCAGAATCTGATTCTTAGTGATCGCCTGTCAAAGCTCATCCGCATCAGGCTGGAAATGCAAGCACCCTACATATCAAAGTGGCCTCAGGCTTTGAGCATTCAGGTCAGTAACTTGTGTATCTCTAGGAGAGCAACTTGGATTTTGTCTTATTTTTTCAATGCTTTCTGATACTTTTACTTTTAAAAGGCACAACCGGTGAACCTCTCAACAAGTTTTAAGCAGCGGGCAGAACTGGTTGATGAGATTTGGCATGCAGCTGGAGATCACGGCTCAGATATTGATTGGTATGTGAAGCGAACAGTGCTTGGAGGTATATACTCAACGTCTGAGGTGTACATGGTGACTGATCATTCTCCAGGTATGTTTTGTTCTATGTTTCACTTGATTGATTTTTTTTTTTGTCTGGCCAATATTTTTGGTTTAAGTGGATTTATTCTTATTTTATGCAAAGTAGATGCGTTGTATTTATTGAAAGAAAGCAGGCTACATATGCTGAAGCAATATGCTGAAGCAAGGTTTCCCTGTATTTACTTGCTATACCTTTCTCCTGAAGATTGAATCCTTGGTTAAGATGTCAGCATTTGTATCATTCTTTTCAATTTAGGTCCTCTTTCAGAGTAGACAAAGCCTTGTAGATTCTTAGGGAAAGGAGAGCGGGGGCTAGAGGGTGTAGCAAGTGCCTCGCCCTTGCTTTATGGTGTTACATTTCAAATTTTCAAATCACTTAAGATTGCACAATTGGAATATAACTTAAGTGATGTTCGACGAGTCAACCGTGAAATCTCATGTTCCACCACCTGATGCACTTGATCCTAATGAGACCGAGGCTTTTATCGCTTCTTTTCCACTCTGCAGCTCATGTCATCTGATATCATTCTTTCGTTTAACCTGAATTGCCCCATCTATCCTCTGTGTGAAGTTTGGTTTCAATCCATACCTCATTGAAGAATCTTTTGTTGAACATCTCATTTCATGAAATGCGGAGGTCTACCCACTGTTTCCCAAAAAAAAAAGAAACTGATTTTTATTATTATTTGCTGTCACTTCTTGTCGATATGCAAGTGGGTTTTGGTAGACCGAAATATGACGACGGCATCATCTAAAATCGATCTTAGACAGCCGAAATACAAATACATACTTGAGCTATGGGTCCTTGAGCAAAGCCCCATCTTTTTGTGATTTGTCATATATCTAGCAGCCCCAACTCTATGCGGACTGGGCATGCCAAAGGAGAGGCGAAGGTAATTAAAGCAAGAAAACTATGATAAAATGTATTCATATCTTTCAAACATTATTTTATCTTCCGTCAAGTATTATTTTGTTTTCCTTTTTTTCCTTTAGAATATTGTAGCTTCATAATAATTCTTTAAAGCTTCATAATCTCCTCTACCTCTACATTGAGCCAACTCAATCGTTTATTTTATTAAAAAAAATCTATGTTCCAGAACTGTACGAATATGCCTTGTGTTTGGTAGTGTATTTAAAATCTAGGATAAGCAAGGAAATATTTTCGACGTGTTTCCTTGAAGTATCAGTGTCCAAGTATCCGATGCATATTTGATATGTATCATCTCAAGTACGGCACCTCCATTGAATTATCTGTGCAGCATAGGTCTATATATTCGCCACGAGAAAAAAGGCATTTCACCTAAGCCAACCTAAGAGTCCTAGTAAATTGGTCCAGTATGGATCTAAATCCAATATTAGAAACCACTAAGGCACCCTGGACTTGATCCTACCAACACATTGGTTTCCTGATTTTCACCAGAATAATATATTTGTTGTTGCGTCAACACTAACAAAATATCTTCTGATGTTCACCAAAATAAATTATTCGTTTTGCGTCAACAGTCATAAAGTATTTCCTTTAGATTTGCATACTTCTGCAACCTTATATTTCTGTTATTATGTTTGATTCATAAGTTATGGTGTCATGTTTACTGATGATTACTCGTACTAGTATTTCCGTTATTTAATCATCTGGTCTCCTCCAGGGTTTGCACATATATTTAACCAATAGAGAGAGCCTCAATCTTTCTTCTTTCTTACAGCTTTTCGTGACACATGGAACTTCCTGGACAACAGGATTAAAGATGCTTTTGATCTTCAAAAGACCGTTCAAGAGGTTTGTTTCTTAATACCATTATTACCATATGACCCTACCCTACAGCTTAATTCATTATTAAAAAATTGTCGGGTTGCAACAACAACATATTTTCAAAAGTAATAAATATTATACATAATGAATATACTATGGATTCATTTTGTATTTACCATGCCACCAGTCAAAAACATGCACTGCATCAGTTTTACATTATGATGTTCTAGATAGCTGTGCGATGATGATTGTCATATGTTGCTGTTGTAACGTTTTATCATTGTAACAGAAGTGTAAACTGCAAACACTTCGTCGAGTATAAAGGTTCAGCCTCATATAAATGAATTTACTTATTACAATAGTGTTTCGTGTTGAGTGCATCTGTTGTTTCATCTAAAAATATATCTTTAAGTGCTTCCATATCATGTGAACTACCATCAGTGAAAACTAGGTCATTGTCAGACTAGTGCTTGCTCCCTGTACCGCCGTATGCTCAATTGTCGGAACTAGCACTTGAGATCCCATCTGAAATAGATTTTATACCATCACTATGGATGATGATTTTTCAGCAGTTGGATGCTTTCTGGATTAGTTTTATCCTATGTTGCAAGGGCACCAATACGAAACAACACAATATATAATTTGGAGTGTTTGTGTCGTGTCCCGTAACGTATGCCAGCCCAACAAGACACAACATGGTTACGACACCAATTTTCGGAATGTCTGTGCTGCCTAGGTTTTTGTGTATTAATTGCTTTTCTTTTGTTTTAATCTACGTGTGCCAGGCTGCGTACTTGGCTGAGGCTATTGGTACTGGTATGGGCAACTCAATGCAGGGATTCATGAAGAGGGTGTTTCAAGGGTGAGAAGATGACAGGTACAGGAGTGTTTGTTGTTGCCGGACATTGTTCTATCTTGGTTTGTTGGTAATAAAGAAAATTTTGACGTTCAATTAAAGTATGCAAATAGTTGTTTCATGTTTGTATTAGTGGTGTACTTCTAGTGTTAAATATGAACAACTAGGAAAGAAAGGAACAGGGCTCATAAATTTTTTACACGTTTAACTGAACTGTGGACATTGCAGCAATCTTCTTTCAAGATTTGCTCCTCTTTAGCGGGATGATTGTGGGCATGGTAGATCTGATGTCACTCCCATTACCACCTAAAACTCCTGTCTTGGCTATGATGCAAACATTAAGGGCAAATTTGTTCCCAGACCAAAACATTGTCGCAAAAAATGCTCATTTTTTTTTAGGGCAAATTTGTTCTCAACTCAAACATTAGGGACAAAAATGTTTCTTATCCCTTAAAAAAAAAGGTTATTGATACTATCTATCCTTAATTTTTTTGTTTATAACACGTGATATCCCTAGTCCCTACTTTTAAACTAATTATACTGACTAACTCTTCCTTTAGAATATTTTTTTTTTAAAATAGAGCTAGTTAGTGTTATAATGTTTTATTTTTATCATAAAGGGTACCTTGTGTAATAAATCAAAAAAGTAGGGGTGGTCAGTGTAATTTGTTTAAAAGTAGGAGTATTCATATAATAAACATAAAATATAGAGGGAGGTAGTGTAAATTATCCAAAAAAAATTTAAGGAGGTCTATTGTTTGCTTTAAAAAAAATTAAGGGGATGTATGTTCTTCTCTAGTAGTAAAAATTATAAGATATTTTTTGCTCTTTTCAAATAGTATAAAATATCTGCATATATATTAGTAATTATATATACAAAATGTCCTTTCCTTAATCATCCTATTATATTTCCTTAGTGCGCTAGGGGCACTTGGCAACTAGCTCACGTGTTAGTGGGATAGGAGAGATTGTTAGTGGGATAGGAAAGAATGAAGCAACAATTGGGGGAATTGCATGATATTTTAAAAAAAATATTTATTATTATTTTAGCTCACATGCATGAATCTTATTTTAAGTTTTTTTTTTTTTTAAGTACACATCACTACATTATACAGAACACTTTATTCAATAGATTATACCCACTGGAGATGTGTTTCATAAGTCAAATTAAGGAATAATTAAGATGACAAGGTGGTCTATTTGCATTACTTTGTAATTAAAATTTGGGCACTTTTGATTCTTCTATAGGTAGAGGTTTGTTTATGATACAAGGTTTTGTGAACATATGCCAAGCTCTTTGACCAAGTATGCATAAATTCTTTGACCTGTTAGAATCTCCTCCAATATATATATGGGGAAAAAAATCTATTACCAAATTATAAAAGAGAGTGTTGTTTGGTCCTACAGAAAGACTTAGTGCTTACATTATTGTGGATGTAAGCACTAGTCAAAATCGTTCTAATCAGAGCCAGTCCTGAGATAAGTCTGACAAATCATCGTAATTGAGCAACCCTCCCAGATTCCTAAATCCTCACTCCTCCGCTAATAGAGCCTCAGCAGTCCATCCAAACTTCTCTCTGTCAGTTGAACTAGCAATCCACTATGCTCATATTTTGAGTTTCCACTGGGAAGGTATCGAGTAGCTCAAGGAGAGAAACATAGAATCCGAGCTCCACGACGCCGTTAGAACTGGAGACTTTGACGTTACTATCAACCCCTCTCACCATCAATTTTTTTGTTATCTTCTTTTGGACTCAACAGCAAGGGGCAACCAAATTTAGTTTCGGTTAGGGCAACCCAACCCCTTGGGTCGGCCCTGGTTCTAATCCACCTTTCCAAAGGGCCAAATCGGAGGGGTTAACAAGAAAAAGTGTAAGGGCTTTGTTAAAAAATTAATAAATATCTTTTATTTGTCCTATAAAATACAATCTTTTCCTCAATTTTTCTTGTTTTCAACGCGTTGTTCCGTTTACATGTCTTCCAATATGTTGTCGTATAGGTGCATCGTCTCTTCCAATATCTCTTATTATCTCTTCTACTCAAAATCATATGTAATAAATATATTTTGGTAACTATTATATTTTTATTTATTTATTTTTACTGAAAATTTTCAATCCAAACATGAGTTACTAAACATACTCCACAAAGATTATAAGTATCGACTTTCTTTTTTCTCACTTAACTTTTTTTTACTTAACCGCACGTAACTCTGCTTAGCTTATTTTTTTTCTTTCTCAATTAAAGCAGGTCCTAGGTCTGACATGACATCCGGTTCAGATCTAATGAAATCTGAACCATGCAAGGGTTTTGAAATAGGACATGAAAATTGAAATGTGCCTCCTTGGGGCCTAGTAAGAAATTTTCTGTGGGAGAATCCATAAAGGAGCTGTCATCTTATAAAATAAATAGATGATTCGTACCGTTCAAAGTGATCTAAATATTTTAGAAGAAGATGAAGTATGATTTGAGCTAACCGTCAATGAAGTACTGCTCATTATTGACTGTTTTTAAACCATTAATTTTGCGAAAATGACATATGGCACGCGCGGTTGCACAGCCGGTGCACCTGTGCGGCCGACAACGACAGCGCCGCGGCCGAGAATCATCATTTGTCCCGCCGGTGACTTCCTCCCCTCCTGCTCCGCCGTTGCCTCCTCCTCATACGCCGGCATCTCCGTCCTTCCCACCCCTACTACTCCGCCGTCGTCTGCGACGCCGCCACCGTCTCCTCCGTCGACGCCAATCTCTTCCTTTTCTGCCGCTCCGTCGATCTCGACCGTGCAGGTGCACCGGTTGTGCACTCGCGCGAGCCAAATAACAGAATTGATTAATTTTGTTATTACTTTGAGCGAACGGGATATAAATGTCCCAACTCTAAGAATTTTTGTTCGGGGATGATTTAGAACTTCAAATCAATTCATAAGAAGAAGAAAAATTATTATTTATCTTTTTGATATGTCCTTTTCTTCGGGTTAGGAACTTCCTAAGGGAGGATTCGAACCGTGCTCATCTCTACGGAAGCTCTTCATCGTAACCAACATGTCGTGACCCCACGGACAATTCATGAGGATTTCTAAAGTCCTGCGTGTAGTCTGGTTTGGTTTTGATCGTTACCCATTTTAACTCCACAGGTCTACTTTTGAGGACTTGACCCGTATGTGTCAGAAGTCTAGTCCGTCTGTTGGACTTGGGTTCAAAATTGGACCTTATAGAAAAGCCAAATTGTAGTCCCTTGTTCCAAACATGGAATTACAAATCTCCCTAGTTAGCTGATCAAAAAAGCTTTCCAGCTTTGTTTGGGGTCACATTTTTCGGAGCATTATACAAAAAGTTGGAATAGTTTCCGGAAGCAAATGCTTTCAGAAGCTGTTTTGATGGTACAGCAATCCCAAACTTTTAAGTTTTGTGTGAGACTAGATTTTAAGGAAAAAAAAAAAAAAAAAAACCAAGTAGATCCCTCGCTGCTCGGAAACATCCAGTGTGGTTAACACTGAGAGAGACGAAAGTGAGGGTAATGCCAGTTGGCAAAATGGTGTTAAGCATCCCTAGCGACGATTGTGATGATATCATCTACGTCTGTACCGTTTCTCTTGGAGTTTTGAAAGCACCTACTAGCTGCACTGAAAAGTTGAATTCGAAGTGAACTAAATTTAAAGAAAGAAAATTGAGGAATTATTGTTAGCAAACATCCAGTGAAATTGCTTTTAAATATACAAAAAAATATGGATATTATTTATATATGTAGTTATTAAAAAATAATGTTTCAGACCAAGTTTTTATTGTTGGAGTTTGGTTATTAGAAAGTGGAGATGAAAAATAAAATTAGAAAATAGGAATAGGAAGTGGGATGATTTTGTTGTCCTTAGAGCATCAATAGTAAAGCCCATTCCAATTTGCTAGATTCGAGACTCAAGAGTGTTGGAGTTTATTTTGTAGAATAGTATGGCCCAATTGAAATTTTATATTGGTCTCATGCCGCCCATATGAGCTATAGTTTGGGCCTCATAATATCTAGATTCGGAATGTAGGAGCTCATTTTGTAGAAATAGTAAAGCTCAATTTGGAGCACAAATTTTTAGATTCTATGTTTTAGATTATTATTTTTACCAAGTTAATTTTTTACCACAACCTTTGGGACCAAAGGTCATTTTATCATTTTGTACTATTCTCATACAAACCAAACTCATTCTAGATTTATTTTTTTGTTATAAATTTGAGTTCAAATGCATTTTTGAGTTCCATATACTAATAATGCTTTTAGCAAGTGAAATGTTATTTGATTGGACAATGAAAGTGGATGTATGTAAGATTCTTTACTTTATTGGTTGTTAAAAATAGAAGTAAAAAATTAAATTGTAATCTATACTTCTATATAATTAGAAAAGTTTAGTTTCATCGTTAATCCTATCTTTCCAAATATGTCAATACACATGTTTACTAATTAAATACATGAGAAAAATTCAATTTTAACTTGAATTTTTTTTCCCAAATATACTCATATATATCTAGTCACTAAAATTATTTATTAAAATTAATAGGAACAACTAGATAATTATAAGTGTTGTCCTTTGATCTTCCTAAATAATCATAGAATAATATATAATATACAACAATGTTAATATAATAATAATTTTAAAATAATTAAGATATCTAATTTTTAGTCTTCTTAAATAGTTTTAATAAAAATAAAAAATAATTACAACAAACATTTTTTTTTAGTAATAATTTATGAAATACCTGCGTATGTACATATAAACAATAGATATTAATTAAAAATCTAACATTTTTTAGCATTAATAATTTATATTGATAAAATTATTTTTAACTAATAAGTAATTATTAATATTAATAATTAATTATTATAATTTCTGGAAATCAAAATATCTTCCAAGAAACTGAAAGCCGCCAGCTGAAAGTACGTAATGGATAGTCACGTGCCCACATGAACTGTCTTGTGTCGTTTCTCTTCTCCATGGGATACGGATCCCAATTTCGCACGTGGTCCATAGCTTTCGCTTTCCTATATACTAATAGGCAAATTATAAGGGCACTGCACATTTTACTCGGGACTAGTCCATTTCAAAATTAGAAAAAATTATAAGTTTGCCATTATGAAAGTTATTCGGGGCTAGCCCACTGTAATACTCAGGACTGTCAAAATTTTGACAGTCCTACCACTTGGAAGGACTGTCAAAATTTTGACAGTCCCATTTCCTAAAATTACAAGTTTTTCAAAGTTACTTGGGACTAGCCCAAATTGTTATAATCAGGACTGTCAAAATTTTGACAGTCCTACCACTTGGAAGGACTGTCAAAATTTTGACAGTCCTACAAATTGTTAGGACTGTCATAATTTTGACAGTTCCACAAGTTATGTAGACTGTCAAAATTTTGACAGTCCTAATTTTAACCCACTTAAAATTTTATATAAAACTAGGACTATCAGGATATTGACAGTCCCACAAGAAATGAGGACTGTCAAAATTTTGACAGTCCTCATTTGAGGCTAGCCCAAATTGTTATAATCAGGACTGTCAAAATTTTGACAGTCCTTCCACTTGGAAGGACTGTCAAAATTTTGACAGTCTTCATTTGGACCTAGCCCAAATTGTTATAATCAGGACTGTCAAAATTTTGACAGTCCACATAGCTTGTGGGGACTGTCAAAATTTTGACAGTCCTACAAATTATTAGGACTGTCATAATTTTGACAGTCCCACAAGTTATGTGGACTGTCAAAATTTTGACAGTCCTAATTTTAACCCACTGAAAATTTTATATAAAACTAGGACTGTCAGGATTTTGACAGTCCCACAAACAATGAGGACTGTCAAAATTTTGACAGTCCTCATTTTAATTGTCAGAATTTTTTTTTTAGTTTATTTCTATTTAGTTAGTTTGGATTTTGATTTTTTTTTTATTTAGTTTAATATCCAAAATAAAATATGTTATCATTGAACCAAAAAAAAAAATCTACCGTACGAATATTACGTCTGCCGTCGACCAGACTTCAAACGGCCATAACTATTTGTTTTCAAATTGTTTTTCGTCACACAATAGGTCTATTTGTTTGTTTTCGACGAGAGTAACACAATTCGTGTAGAGAGAATTTTCATCCGAAGTAAGACGTACATATTACAGGCAAAAATATAAAATATAAAACTTTAAAGTATCATAACTTTTGACTGGGAGATCGAAACAAGCTCCAGTTTGAGCCAAAATGACCATATGGAAAAGTACTTCGGGATAAACCGTTTCACCGTTTGACGGACTTCCCAATTTTTTAGAATCGCAAAAAAACGATGTTTCGAACTCCAAATTTTACTTTTGGTAAAAAAAAAAAATTTATATAAAATATTTAATGTATCAATAATAATTTTACTATTTTAAATAACAGAATACTTTAACAAATTTTAATGATAGAAATTTTAAGGATATTTTGAAATTGGCCCCCCCAACAATTAACAGAAAAAAAAAAATTTAGGACTATCAAAATTTTGACAGTCCTACAAATTGGTAGGACTGTCAAAATTTTGACAGTCCTTCCCATTGGTAGGACTGTCAAAATTTTGACAGTCCTAAAAATTCAACATACATTTTTAGGACTGTCAAAATTTTGACAGTCCTTTCATTTGGTAGGACTGTCAAAATTTTGACAGTCCTAAAAATCAACATTTTGACAGTTCTTCTATTTTTTTCATTTTCATTTTTTGTTTTAACGGCGACGACGACGGGAGGCGCGGCGACGGAAGGTTGCGGTGGAGGACGGGGGAGGAGGCGGAGGAGGACGGCGGGAGGAGGGAGGGCTCCGGTCGGGTAGGGAGGGTTTGGGAGGGTTTGGAAGTAGTGGACTAGTATGAGTAAAATATTGGATTAGTATAAGTAAAAGTTCCTCTTTAGTGGACTAGCCCTAATCCTGGGCTAGCCCCGAGTAAAATGTGCAGTGCCCTTATCAAAAGCCTACTAATAAGCCGACGCACTCTCCTTTCCGTCCAATAGTTCACGTTGTCTTCTTTTGCACGTAGACCCTCCTATATCTTGGAAATTAATGGATGTTTGTCCAGTTAGTTCATTTTATGGCCTATACCAAAAAATTTTGTATTCTTGCAATAATTTATTTCATACATGACCATAGGAGTTTAGAATATTTACTAGAACTTTCGATGACCGTCATGTGTCTCACTAACTATCATATGATAATAAAACACATGCACACGACAGTCTCCGAAACATCCGATGAGTTTTAGAATCTACCACAATGTATTAAATAAGAATTATTTCTTACAAAAGTATCATTTAGATTTTTTTTCTATATTTTCTAATACACATCCAATTTGATGATTTTTAAAAAAAACAATGATAATATTTTTTTTTCACTGGTTTTGGTTGCACAAAAAAGTTCTCTAAAGTCACTCTAGTCTATTTTTGAGTGGCCTTGTAAACATCCTAATTTGATGTAGTTTAAAGTTTTTTATTATTTTCTTCTATTTATACCCTAATAAAAATATATAGTTATAACTATTAACTAAAATAGTCTAAATATCTTATTTTCAATTCAATCCACGCAAGCAGTTTATCATCATCTTCAATTAATATATTACCAGATTGCATATGTCAAATGTGCTTAAACAATTGATAATGTCATGAATTTAATATCTTTAAGTAACAAATATAAGAACAGTTTATGTTGTTCATGAATTCCTAATTTCATGACATCAAATTGAGAATGATAATATTTCTTAGTTTTGGCTTGACAATAAACAATGATATAATTTTATTTTGAGAAGACTTTTTATTTATGTATGGACATATATCTATATTAATATATATATAACCAAAATACCAAGGGTATCAGTATAACTCTTTCTTGTCTAAAAAAATATTATTTATATTTACTCTGCACTAACTCAAAATTTCATACTAATCTAAAATTCAGGGCCGGCCTAAAATTCAGGGTCGGCGCTGGGGTTGTGCCAAAAGTGCGGCCGTACAGGACCTCCAATTTTTGGGGCATATATATATATATATATATATATATATATATATATATATATATATTTGTTAGTTTTATAATTTTGTAATTTAAGTCATCACATTTTTTCCTCAATTTCTAGACTCTACGATCCGCACAAGACATTCAATTCTTCAATCCTTATTCTCTATCGACTCTACCGACTTTAAGGCTCATATTTATAATCATACAAAATTAAGATGACCGTTGTGCTGTCTATCATCTCTAAGCGGTTCAATTGCTATTTTGCTTCTAAAGATCTTTCAATTGTTAGATGAATTTATTTTCTACAATAAAGATCTAACGTGAGTTTTATTTTCTACAATAATGATCATATTTTTTTATATATATAATTTAGAAATTTGGATGTGCTGGCCTAGTCTTTATTTAAGAAATATTGATGTGCATGCCTAATTTTTATTTATACAATTTTACGGTCAGTACGTCTTCTATCTAAAACATCATTATTATACTATGTAATGTGCTTGAATATAGATAATTTGAGCTATGGTTATTTTGTTTAGTAACTATCTATAGATTCATTTATAATATACAACCAAGAACATCTCCAGATATTTTGATAAAGATAGAGAATAATATCTGTAAAAAAAAGACGAATAAATAAATTTAGGACCTCATTTGGGATTCGCACATGACCTTCAATTATTCGGGACCGTCCTTGCTAAAATCTCATAACCCTCTCTCTGCGTGCTATTGTTCTTCTTTCGCTCACACGCAATGCGTGTGCTCCAATATCTAATGTAGTTTTATTCTTTTAAAAACTTTCATAACAAATCGCTAATGAATTACCAAGTATGGGTTGGACTGATTTAAAAATCAATACTTAAAATAACCACAAACCAAATTCTCATAACTCATACTTTAAAAATACATCATAATCACTATTCACTAAGCATATCCTATAAAGTACTAGTAATGTGCATCTGTATTGCACGTGCGTAACAAAATATTGTAAAAAATTAAACATAAATTTATTATAAGAAATGTCATTTCTAGGAATTGAACTCAAACATTCGAGAAAAATGTCTTCCACCTTAACCACTTTAGTTAGAATTGTTTAGTTATAAATATATCATATTAGGTAATTAAATGATTGGTTGATTTTTTTTTAAAAATAGTTAGTGAAGTATTTAGGTAATTATTTAGTTATCTTATTATTATTATTAATTTTAATTTATTTAATTTATAATATACATACGATTTAGACGGTTCATTTTTGAATCATTTCTAAGACGTATTATAATAAGCAGATATATTTTATTACCAAACATTTAGTGATTAAAGCTATTTTCAAAGTGTAGTTATCAAAATATATTCAATCAATAACTTATGGCGACTTCCAAAAGTTTAAGCAATACTAATACACTCTAAACGGCAATTTGTAATATTTCATTTAGTTATCATAATTGGTTTTACTAATAATAATATATGTTTAAAATATTTTACAAGAATGGTAAATTTGAACATCATTACAAAATTATTTCGTGTTCTCAAAATATGTTTGCACTAGTGAAATTGTGTTTTAAAATACAAGTAGTTCAATTCACGCAACATGATTTTGCTAATGAAGCCGTGTTGTGAAAACTCGATTTAAAGAAACTATATTCTTGTTATGTTTTAGAAGAATCATTTTTATGATTTTTTTTCCTTTTAAAATTAACATTAGTAGTCAAAAGATGAAGAGAATTAGGCTTAGATTTGGAATTGTTTACTTGTGTTTTTTTCTTCTTATAAAGTGGTTCGAGACTGTTTAATTTATCAAAAAGAATTCAAAAGTTAAATTAAATATGGAACAGTTTTCCATTTGCTGTTAAAAATTAGAAGTAATTAGCGCTTAGATTCTGTATTTTATATCGACTTAGAGTTTAAGTCCTAAAATATTCAATTGTAAAGTTTGAACTATGTATTTTAATTTTTTTGTTTAATTTTTGTTTATTATATTTTTAACATGTGTACAAGAGCAACAACTAACACAAAATATAAGAGAGTATAATGGAAAAAAAAATAAAAAAGTAAAAAATTGTGGTCCAAAATTTTCAATTGTACATCTCAGAATTTAAATTCTAAGTTGATATAAAATTCAGGGTCTAAATACTAATTAGTCCTAAAAACTACTTTTACAATAGTTTTTTGAAAAACTGCAGCAATAGCAAACCAAGTCTTAGAATGAGAAAATTTTGAGAGACTTATTCTGGACATAAATATTGTGCAGGGGTTTAAGCTTTAAAAGTACCCACTAAAAATGACAAAAGGTGGTGCACTATATAAAAGGAGAGTGAGAATAATATGATATTGTTGCTAGTGGATGGACTGTCCCGTGCGCTTTGGTGGACTGACTTTATCCATCGTACAAACCCCCTCCGTGCTCTCTTTCTCATCTTCCAACCAATAACATTTTATATACCAGACTTTTGTACAAGTCCCTTATATCTACTGTATTTGGAGTTGAGTCCTTCAATTCATATATTTGCATACAAGTTTTCGAGTCTTGTAATGCTTTACGGCAACTTCTCTGATAGATTTTTTTTACTCTTCCTCCTTTACTCTTTTCCAAGACCATGATGGCTATTTGCCTCGTCTCCACTAAAAATATTTGTCTTCGATTTTTTACTTATAAAAAAAATATTAAGTTTCATCTATTGAAGGTTCACGTACCATTGAAAACACGGTGTAATTAGAATCAAAGTTGGTCTATAACATACAATATTAGATTGAGCTCATATGTCTTAAATTTTTTTTTTATATAAGATATGAATCAATTCCAATTATCTACACACTTATAATCCCACCTCCTATCATATGTGGAACTAAATTACCAACCCATTGTCATCCTCTTTGAACGTTCATCCGAAAACGAGATACAATCGAACAGTACCCACCAATGTCTCCATATTTCATGGTAAGAGTCTTTTGAAATGTTTATTTTAAATGAAAAATTCAATGAATAGAATATGGAGTCGGGATCATGTACCTACCTTTTACTTCAAATTTGTAGTTTTTTTTTTCCCGATTCTGAGTCGCTTTCTCCAAATCTATACAAAATTAGATTTACTATGTTGAAGCTCCTCCATATACTAGTTCATTTACATTCCTATGATGCCTTCCTCTCTCTCTCTCTCTCTCTCTCTCTCTCTCTCTACTCTTCTAAACTCCTCCCTTAGTGCCACTAAGGACGGAGCTAGAAGTTTGAACCGAGATGGGTTAGGTTGGGGTGGGTTGGAGCATAGATAAACTCATATGAAAAAAATAAATAAATAAATAAATATATATATATATATATATATATATATATATATATATATATATATATATATATATATAAAACAAAAATAAAATTCTGGAGTGGGCTCCAGCCCACCTGAGCCCTTAAGTAGCTTCGTCTTTGACTGCTACCTCTTTTCTTTATAGGCCAATTGTGTAGCGACGGACAGAAAGAGAGAAAAAGGAGTGGAAGACTAAAAAAAAAGGACTAAATATTACTTCACATGTTTAATGGCTTTTAAATTCTTAGCTAATTAAGACAATTGTAAGTGATTAGATTTAAATAGTCTTGCAAGCTGTAACCAAAATAAGAAGGTGATAAGGGCATCTCCAACCCTGTTGTGAGTTTAAAAAAAATGGTTACCATACAGGATTCACAACTTATTATTTCAAAAATTCTTCTCCAATGTAAATGTGAAGTTGGTTGTGAAGTTGACATGAAAATGACATGACAAGGACAATGTAAGGTTGGTTGTCTAGATCTAAACAATGGACTTCACAATGATTTTATTCTACATAATCAATTATGAATAAAAATATTTATAAAAAAAAATAAAAAAGTTATCTTGGAAGTAAAAAAAATTAGTTTTTATTGTCTTCTATATATTTTTGTATTGTAGAACATTTTTCTATTTTATTATCATGTGTGAATATAATCTTATCACATAGAAAATATATTGTCTTGTATCTCATGTCACATAAAAATCACAACACAAAACAAAACAAGACAATAGGGATGGAGATGCACTAAGGACTTAACTCTAACCGGAACAGATTTAGAGGACCTATGTCGAACAAAAGCCAACAATACATATTTCCATTGAATAATAAAAAAGAAAGAATAAAAAAGTAAGTGGTAGAACTATTTTTTTAAAAATAAATACAGCTTCCAAGAATCACGTGTTCTAAATGCTCTCCATTAAAATCACAATTCAAAGAGAAGGAAGAAAAGAAAAAAAACACAAAGGAATTGATATCACATCGATCCATTTCCGTTTCAATCAGCAAATCAATGGCGAATACTGCTACCAAGACCTCCACTTTCGCGGTGACGTGCGGCCTGCTGAGCCAGTACGTGAAGGAGAAGGGCCCCAGGTCCCTCGGCGATCTCGGCTTCTCTCCCCTAGGTATTGATTTCATTCTGAAATTTTTTCTAGGTATTATGTCGATTTTCTTTCATATTTTTGTAGTGAGTTTTCAAAAAGATTGTTTTTTTTTTCCTTCTTGTTTATGGTTTATGGATTCGAATTGTTGGAACTTCCCCCATAATTTACTGATTTACAGTGAATTTAGTAGCAAATTAGCGTGCGTTTTCAAAAAAGATTTCATTTTTATTATTCATGGATTCCAACTATTGGGGTTTCTCCAATTTTTTTCTACCGAATTAAGTAGCAAATCTCTTAGGGTTTTCTTAGATTTGTGATCCAGTTGATGGACCTGAGGATAATTTTGGGATTCCTATTTAAGATGGATTTTTTCTTCCAAAGTTTTATTTTTCCATCGATTTTTGGCAGCAGGCAAATCGGACACGTATCGGACGCTGACGACGATGAGTTTGTTGCCGGGAATGGAGGTATCGGGTGATATATCGGCCGAGACGAAAGATGGAGTTTCGGGTGCTATGGAATTGTTTCCCCAGCGTGCCGGTCTGGACCTCAACGGACCTGCTGGAGTTACCAGGTTTTTTTTTTTTTTTAATCTTTAAAAACCCTACAAAATTTAACTTTTGCATATAAGGTCACTCAACCCTATGAACATATACTTTTGTAAAACCTATGCAGCTATGCTCAACCTAGTACCAAGATACTAGAGGGTATTTTGAAGTTGGGGTAAGCTATCCTAGCTATGGTAAGATGCAAGGTATTGGTTAAGGTATGAGATTAGGCTAAGGTATATATATATATATATATATATATATATATATATATATATATATATATATATATATATATGGTATTGATTTAGAAACCTAGATTTGACTAGTTATAGCTAGTGTGACTTAATAGGCCAACTAGATAGGTAACTTGGAACCCAAATTAGGTAATTGAACTAGTTTAACTCAAATGACCTAGTTTTGACTTAGAAACTTAGAAAATTACTAGTTGAGCATGTTTATGATTCCAAATCACCTATTTGACATGGAAATTCATATATACGTCTTCGAGGTCCCGATCATCCGGGTACGGATCGTGACACGTTTTTTCGTTGCGATTCTCTTTAGCAAATTGTACCATCCGTGTATAGACTCCTTATAGGCTATGGAGACTTGGGTTATTTTTCTTTTAAAGTGCATATCCAAAAGGTAGATCACTGTGTCTACCTACCTCTCAGCTTGCCGCTAAGGTTTTATGTAGCTATCTCGGCTACGAATTTAGCACTAACCTAGATGGTTAACGTCAAGTACATAGTATGTCATAAAAACTTGTCAAATCTTTTATGGAATTTTTTTTTTTGTAGCCCATAGCCCAACATGTATTATTTAGGGGTAGGATTCCTTTCATGCCTACAAATCTTTGCGCTGCTTGTGAGCTAGCGAACATGTCCCTCCTCGTATCGCTTGTTGGCTGGCTAACATAGCCCTTCTCAAATCGAATAAAGTAAGGAGTTCAAATGTAAAACTTTGGATTGAGGATGTAAAGAAGGATACGGTTTTTGTTGGTGTTACGTGTGTCATGACCCTTAACAAAGTTTAATGGAAGAAACGATTCAAATAGCCTACCTCAGAAATTTGCGGTAAAGCTTTTGCTGACTACAAAATTTTAGGCACTGTTTTAGTGCAAAATTAGTAATTAGGAATTTGATAATTATCTACTTCTAGGAGAGGTATTGGGGTAATTACTTAATTCCTTAACTAATTCTTGCCTAAACTCCAATTGACAATCTAGGTTTATGATTGTAGTTCCTACTATTTTCCTGTTTAATTGGAATAAGGATATGAATTCCACCCTTGTTCTAATTTATTCAATAAGTATAAAATAGAAAATGGCCATGAATTTGGAAGGTTTGACCAGAGTCGAGGAATTATAACTATTGGATGTTTCAAAATGTTGTTTGGCTAGAATTAGCATGAAACTAGACCCTAATTCTTCAATTCCTGTAAGCAAATGATACGTTAGTAATTAGTATATGAAGACCACTTGCTCACAGATCATGATTTTACATAAATAGAGGCTAATTGGGTAAACTCCATAGTTTGCAGTATCGGCCGATACCGATCCGATACGTCCGATACCGATACAGTTTGGCATGTCCCGATCCGATACCGACCGATACCCGATACTAACCGATACCGACATTAGAGGTCTCTTTTCCGGTCAATTTGACAAATTTTTTTTAATGAAAATGACCAATTGTAAGGGTGTAAAAGCATATAAAAGAGGAAAACTTATTTATTGCATGTAAATCAATCGACAAGGATGACTACTATTTCATTCAATTTCAAAAATACTAAGAAACAACACTAGAAATACATAAAATTATGCATAAATGTATAAAATATATTTTCTAAAATGTTAATAATTTACTAATAGTTATTTGCTTTCCGATAACAAAAAATCCGATACTCCGATCCGAAATCGCTGATACTACCGATACCACCGATCCCGATACTCATAGGAATGGTCCGATACCGATTCCGATATCGATACTTTGAACCTTACTAAACTCCAATTTCTAAATGGTTGAATGTTGTTTATATGGAAGGAAACATTCTCTCAACTCAAGATAGACAACAAATCTAAAAGCCTATCAGAAGATAGAACTAAAGAAATGAAGTATATGTTAGTAACAATATTTTTTTGCTTATTGTTATCTGGTTTATTTGCAGGGAGCCAGAAAAGGCCCAATTGACGATATTTTATGGTGGCAAAGTGTTGGTGTTTGATAATTTTCCATCCGATAAGGCTAGTGATCTTATGCAGCTAGCTTGCAAGAAGAGTTGCACTGCCAACAATATTGGCGTTGCCCCTCCTACAGCTGTCGCTGCATCCGTGATGACAGAAGCTAAAAACGTGACCTCCAACCAGAGCACTACCCCTGTTTCTGCTCCTACTAATTCTCTGCCAATTATCAAGACGGAGCCCCAAAAGGCAGCCCGAGGCACTGTTTCAAGTAATTATTCTCTCCTTCATTTTCTTTTATCAATTGTGCTACTTTTCTGTTCAATTGCATACAAAGTCACTGGAATTAAACGAATCAAATAATTGAGGCAAATGAAAAGGGTTGGAATACCTTTCACTAATTTGATCTTATTTCAGAAATATGTGAGTTTAAACTGATTTGTTTCTGAAATACCAAAAGAGGAATGCACTTATTTAGATTTACTTTCTAGAGAATAAAAATAAATCAACCCAAAACTCATAGTACCAGCATAAAGACTGCGAGTATTTTTTGTTTCCCTGTTCAGAGAGTCTGAAAGAGAACGAGTAGATTCTCTCTTATCGTCTATCAAAGCTTATTCAACCAAATTGACATTGCTGACTTCATAGAAGAATCAGGAAAGGAAAAATAGTCCAAGGAATGAGAAAGCGATGAAAATGAGTATAGTAGACATGAGAGAGTTGGCTTGAGTTGCTTGCTTTCAGTTTCTGTCATTGTGTAATAAATTATCACCAAAGATTATAAGAAACTGTTGTGTTCTTTAAAGATAAATCCTAAACATGCTGCTCAGTGCCTAATTATTTTCTATTACTTTCATGACTTGTGAATATTTGTTATGACGACGTGTATATGTGCCTTCATAATTTAAGTTATCGCTATGTTTCTTTGGTACAGATGTTCCCATGGCAAGGAAGGCATCTCTCCATCGATTCCTTGAGAAGAGAAATGATCGGTAGGTGATTCTAGGCCCTATAAAATGAAAATATTGTTGCATTAGTTTGTGCTGAATTTGCTTTTTCCTATTAATATTACATTAGCCTCACATGTCTAAAGCACTCCCTTCTTTTCCTTGTCAGAATCAACGCCAAGGCACCGTATCAAGTGAAAGACTGCCCTTCAAAGGACTCACCTGTTGACTCTGCCAAGGCAGATGGGAGCCAGCCATGGCTTGGGCTGAAAATGAAGCCTGAAGCGTAACAAATGAAGCACTTACAGACCTAAGCTTAGATCGCTACCACCTTGTGTTTTTTATTCAGTTTCTGATTCTCTAATGTCTGGTTGTCATTCTTTTTTCCTTGAGAGCGTGAGAGCAAAGGTTATACATGTATCATTTTTTTTTTTTCCACATCTTGGGGTGTAATTGGAACCGTTACCAATATCTCCTTGTTAACCACCAAAGGTAGTAAACCTTAACTACCACAAATAAGAAAACATAGTTGTGTCAATTTAAGAATTTTTTTTTAGTTTAATGTAAATTATTTTTCGTTTTTAAAAAGATTTTTTTTTTTCATACTTGTTTCTATGTTTTTTTTTTTACTTATAAATATATACCCATCTCTCTATATATAATTAGCTACGTACTCTAGGGAGGAGTACAATCCGTTTACAACTATACTATTATAGCTCCTAATCTAATATATTCAAGTTAAATTCTTTTGGATGTTAACACTTTTAAGTCCAAAATTATACATTTGGAAAATTTGAAATCACTCAAATATATATATATATATATATATATATATATATATATATATATATATCACTTAAGTGTAAATATATCACTTAAGTGTCATTTGTAAGATGGAGGGCTGGGATGGTGCCACTTCACCGCCACCCTCATTTGAGAGTGAGGTGTCATCTCACCTCTCTTATTCTCTCTCTCTCTCTCTCTCTCTCTCTCTCTCTCTCTCTCTCTCTATATATATATATATATATATATATATATATATATATTGAAAACATAATTGTGTTATAGACTCCTGGTTCGAAGATCTGCAAACACGGCTCAAAGGTCCCACTCATTCCGATTGGAAGGTCAGCATCTACATCGCATCTGAACCGCACCACTACTCACATTAATTCCTCCACAAAAAATTAAATGTGCTTCTCTCGTTGCTCGAACATGCAACTTCTTGGAAGGATATACCTCATATATATATATATATATATATATATATATATATATATATATATATATATATATATATATATGGTAATGTTATAAAACCATCAAGGTGATTTAATATTATGAAATCACTCTATGTTACATGAGTTTGATTGGAATTGAATGTGTGAGATTAAAATGTGTGGACTCCACTACCTTTTAATTTTAACCACCAAAATTAAAATCCAACCCATGTAACATAGAATGGTTCTATAATATGAAACCACCCGAATAATTTTAGATCATATATATAACCACCCTGGTTCCATAATATAAAAATAGCCGAATATATTTAGATCATATAACCACCCGGATAATCGATTTAGTATTTATAAAGACATCCAAAATTACACTATATGTGATTTGTGAGCCTACCAAACAAGTGCCCTAAAAAAATTCCTTGCTCAGCAGACCCAGGTTCTAATATTTGCTCAAAGCTATTTCAACATCTCATATATTGACTTGGACCCATCATCAACTCAAAGTGCAGGTTAAGAATTCAATAATGCATAGAAAAAAATTAAAGAAGCTTAGTAAATTCATGACACAGGAAGGAATCAAAATACAAAATAGAGAAACGAAAATAAGAAGTTATGAATTGAATAATGCATAGAAGAAATTAAGGAAGCTTAGTAAATTCATGACACGAGAAGGAAACTAACTAGCTAGCTCCTCTATGGCTCGGTGGTATCTTTGACAAAAGTGGCCATGTATTGGAAACCAGGCATGGAATATGGAAATAGTAGGCGACTAGCTTCCCACCTTTTACCGAGCGTATCATAGAGTCTCATACGAGCCACAAACCTTCTAAAAGTCATCCTTCGTCCGTCGAAGCAGAACGGCCTGTTGTAGTTGACGTTTGGGCTAGCGGTGTGATCTTCAACCTCCAGTACCTTCTCCCATCGGACGTCGTCTTCGTCGACGCCCTCGAGAATCCAAAGCGTTACGTTCCTTCTACATGCCGAGACCAAATACACGTCGTCGTCGACTGAGCCTAACCAACTAGGCGTCCAGGCATCACCAGTCCCAGCCGGCAAACCGATCACCTCCCTGAACTGCCGTTTCGTCATGTCGAACGCGAGTATCGTCCGGCCCGGGGTGATCCAGTGAAGGGAACGCCTAGAGGACGCGGCACCCATTGGGTTCAGAGTGAAGGATATGAAAGGGAGGGCTGGGGGAATTACTACTTGATCATTGTCGTCATTAGTAGCGCTAGTACTGTATGTGTGTCTCGTCCATGTTCCTGTTCTAGACGAGTAGATGAAGAAGATGAAATAATCGGACAGCAGGCCTTCTTCTTTTGGATACATGAAGTCTATGGCAACGATCTCGTAATGGGCCCCTCCCCCTCCTTTTGCCAGCCCATAATGGATCAGGTCCTTAGCAGTACGGACCCGGACACGATCAGCTTCCGCCGGCAGAGGTGCTATGCGCGCGAAGCTCCCGCTCGACGGATTCCACACGTAATAGTACTGCTGGCGACATATTACAAAGAGGAGCCCGTCGCAGACTGCGAGGACCCCGATCTCGTAACAGTCGTCCAGGCATAGCTTCCGCGCCTCGTGGGGTTCGTGGCAGCGACCGTCCAAGCAGCACTGCCTCGTCTGATAGAGCCAGAGAGAGTCGGAGTAGTACGGAATCCTCGTGTAGCTGAGGAAGAAGCCCGACACGTCGACGCCACGAGCCGAGGGCCTCCTCCGCAGCCAGAGGGACCGGAAGTGGGGGTCCCGGACCAGTCGGTGCCACGCTTTGCAGACGGTTTTGAATCTGGTTGTGTCTCTGAGGGGGAGACGGGAGAGGATTTCAGAGACTACATGGTCATCAAAGTGACCAAAGAAGGAGGAGGAGACCACTCCAACTGCCATGGGAATCTTAATTTGGAGCGTGTTCTGACTTGAGCGTCTACCTCTCTAAAGATAAATAGCTACGCTACGAGTACAATCCCTTTACAACTATAATTTTATACTCCTATCCTAATCTAATCTAATCTAATCTACGAATATATTCAAGTTAAACTCTTTTGGATGTTAACATCTTAAGTCCAAAATTATAGATTTCGACAAATTTGACATCACTCAAAAATAACTTGTTTAGCTGTAATCCTAAAGATAAGTTCTATATAGCCAGTAGATAAGATCTGTATATGTATATACAAACAATTATATTTTCTCAACTTTTATCATTTGGATAAACTTATATTTTCTCAACTTAGGATTTTCATACGATCGCATGCCCTACAGACTGTCCAAGCTACCCAAATGCCGGACGACAGAAAAGTAAATAATAGTGGATACACCACCCCCAGGAGATATGTGCACCTAATCCAAGTCACACAAAGGTGAACCTGAGTAAGTCAGTCAATAATGCTCCACACAACGGTGAGCTGGAAATGCGCACTACTCGACGATATGCTACAAGTCCATCTGGCAGTAAAATATTGTCGGGGCATGGGACTGCATGAAACCAAGAGATCCTCCCCCAATGCACTAATCATTTAAGCTAGTTATTAGTCTTAGTAATTTAATTCGAAATTTCGGATGTGGTATTCCGCAGAATCTATCCTAGACATGATGCTCCCCGTAGGGATAAACTAGACAAGACAATGATTTAGCAAGCACAAGGACAAGACGAGAAAATAACTATACGGTTATAGGCAAGACGAGCGTGCGCTATAACAAGCCACAAAAAGCAATATAAAGGTCAAGAATCAGGAGTGCACCACTATGGGTCACTATCAAGTAAGTACATGACAGGTCTGGATCGATGTATAATGGGTTGGTGTCTCCAAAGCTATACACGACAGGTGTATAATGGGTAGGTAGCCCCAAAACTATACATATGTCAAGTCAAGTAGCAGGAGTGCACCACGATGGGTCGCTATCAGGAATGTACATGACAGGGTATAATGGGTAGGTGTCCAAAATTATACATAAAGCTGGGACTTGGTACAATGGACATGTCAACAAAATAAACAAGTAGAGCCGAGAAGTACCACAGGAAAACATGTACATGCGTCTGTAGAAGCATAAAAAATTATTCAGGGCGCATAGAGGTCATGCCCCATAAAAAAATAAAACCATGGCATAGAGAAGCCACATGCGGCCTGAACAACCAAGCCACAGAGAATCCACATACGGCCTGAACACCCAAGTCGCAGAGAATCAATATGTGGCATAGTCAACCAAAGATCTAGAAGCCGCATAGTATACTCTATGCGGCCTGAACGACCACAGAACAGGGAGGCCGCATAAAACTCTCCTAACACAGTATTCGATGACTGACAGACTCTGACACATCACTCATCACACTGAGACGCTTCGAGATTCGTGAAGACGATAGCTCATAAAAAGATAAAAGGTCACATCAACTCATTGATGGCCTCGACAGACGTTGTGAGCACCCTTGTTTTTATACAGGGTTAGCTTGGTAATTATTAATTATTTTTATTTATTGTATTAATTTAAATATTTAATAGAGAATTCATTGATTTATTTAACTAGTCTAATATTCATTTATAGTTTGTGTATATTTTGAATTAGTATAAATTTGGCGGTAAAATTATTTGTTAAAAGAAATATAAATTTCCTAGACAATGTCCTAGTACATAATTATTTTTTGAAAGGTTTCTATATATAATTATATTAATAAAGGAAAAGAAAAACAAAATAAATAAAATAAAATTTCTAACTAACTAAATGCCCCATCCCTAACCCGATAGCACAACCCAAAACCCGACTCACGAACACATCTAATACTCCCCCAGGCCGCGTCCTGGAAGCACCCCCCCCCCCCCCCCCCCCCGCGTTATATATATATATATATATATATATATAACATAACCCTAACCCTAGAGAACACCACCTCCACTATTACCCATGCCTCCACCCTCCAGGCGACCACCCACGTCGGATCCCGACCACCCAGGCGGCCATCCCCCACTGTCGTCGGCCACCGTGAGAGAGCGCGGATAGCCGCGAGCGCGACAACAGCCGCAACATCCTTTCTCATGAGGCCCTCTTCGAGGTATGAGCATGTAAACCCCGTCACCCAAAATTAGACCTACTTGGCATAGATAGTGAAATTAGGGCTAGTTGAACCCAATTAGAAATAGAACACGGTATTTTATTTAATTAAACAAAATTTATATCACTTAGCGCACCTTACCGTTTCTTCGATAATTGGAGCACTACACTAGCCACTGCCTTCCTTCAAACTTCACACCCTTGTCCTAGACGTGGCCGCCTTCCATTCTGACCTCGGTGTAACTTATAATTATACTCTCTTGTGCTATATTTTAGTCGCAGAATATTCGTCGCAGACGTTCATATTTTAATTCTAAATAAAATTAACTTTGTACCCTTGTGCATTCCAATCAAAATTGGAGACACAATCTTGACCATTTTGTGCAACCCAAATTTATGATAAAATTCTACTCTGAGCCCTCTGCGTCCATAACACTTGTGTCCCACCTAATTTTATTCCCATGTACTTCTAATTAATTCCAGAATACCATACGCATTAATTTCAATTAAATTAATTCAATTTCCATCTTTGTGCAATTTTCTAATTATTGGGAGCTTTTATGCAAAAATACATTAAGGTGTCCACACCAATACATGAAGAAACCCATTTTTTGTTTATATGAATTTTCCCCATGAATTTTCGAAATATGCAACGCGCAACATCGCCCCCTTATTTAACCCTATCATTGCATTTTAAACAATATAAATTATAGCCCTCCAAACATCCCCATGTGAGGCCAAGGCCCAACCCCAAGGAGAGTTGACCAAGCCTAAATTTTCCTAGGTCAACAAAACCCCAAATTTTACATGTATAAATATACATAAGTTTTCCTTTCCTTTCCTTTCTTTATTTTTCCTTTTTTTTCACCAAAAGCCATCCCTAGCCGACCCCTCCCCTAATCCATGTTCATCTTCTTCCCCTTCCTCCCACCGACCGGAGCACTCGCCGGAGGCCGTCGATCGAGCCTCACCACCGTGCATCCTGTCCTCATCTCCTCCTACTCCTCGCCTGGACGACTGAACCGCCATCTCCCTCTCCGCCACATGCCACCAGCCTCCACCATAGCCATATCATTATCTTCCTTATCAGCCGGAAGCCAACATCCCAACCCCCTGAGCACGATCTTCTCCTCGTCGGCCTCTTCCGCCGAGCCCGACCACAGTCATCCGGCCTGAGTTCTCCTCCTCCCCGACTTCTTCTTCCTTCTGTGCACTGCCTCTTCTCCGGCATGTACTCCCCCTTCGTCGCCTTCTCCCCGTCAGCAGACCTCACCACCACCACCCTATTCCCCAAGACGACCTCGCCGGAGCCCGATCACCTTCCATCGTCATCGTCCCCGCACCACCACTTCTTCTTCCTACCTGCTCTCATCTCCCTCGTCGACTTCTTCTTCTCCTCCTACCATCTTCGGCTAACCCGAGCCGTCGTCTCCTCCCAGTCCTCCTCCGCCTCTGCAACAGTCCCTGGCACCACCATCACAGCCTCCTCCACCTGCACGACCCTATTCCCCATGACGACCACCGACTTTCCCATCTTCGGTGAAACTCCTCCGCACGACTTACTCTTCCTCCTCCCCGTTCTCCTCATCACCCGAGCCGCCTGCAGGCCATCTCCCCCTCGCCTGAACGCCGCCGGCACCACGACCACACCACCACCATTCCCTGAACTCCTCCTCCTTCCTCCCTGAGAACCTCCTCCCATCGACCTCCACCTCCCCTGCTCTCTCCTCCTCCTCGACCCGAGCCTCCTCTTCCCTGTCCACCACCCATCACCACCACTGTCCTCCTTGGCCGGACCTCCCCCCTGGCCGGAGCACAATCAGTACCTCATCATCATTATCATCAATCATCATAATCATCATTATCTCATCAACATCATTATCATCATCATCATTATCTCCAACCCTAATCACTATTATCATCACCATCGTCCCTGTCACCATCCACATCATCACCATCACCCCAGTCACCATCCACATCATCACCATCATCCCAGTCACCATCCACATTATTACCATAATCCCCATCATCATCTATATCACCACCATTATCATAATTTCCATCATCATCACCATTATAATCCCCATCATCAACATAACCATCACCTTAACCCTAATCACCATTATTAACCTAATCATTGTAGCGCCCCGTTCTCCCGGTGCGGAGAGCGCGGCTAAGAAACACAAGACGGTATCATTTGATCGGGATAGATTGAATTAAGAACTCGTCCTCGTTATGGATTTGTTTCTTCGAAATCGATTTCCATATTCAGTGGACCGTGCCCCCGGGATCGACTTAGCGGCAGAGTCAGGAGGGACCTCTCCGCTGCTATCTTTTATTGCCTCGGTTTTCGATGTCGCTTGTTGCTTTCGTGCTTTGAGTTGGTTTTGGGATTTGCTTGTTTTCTTTGAACGGTTTCGATAGTTTTCATTATTTTCGTTCATTGAACTGCACTTCAATTTTTGAGATTGGAAAAGTGGAAGAGGTATTGATCGAGCTGTTCGTTATGCAGGTGAACGAGCAGTAGGCGGCCTGCGAGCGGAGTCGTGAAGCGCCTCTTTCCTTCTCCCTTCCAAAATCTAAGTGAGTGGCTACCATCCCGATTAGCTAGCCTGCTTCCAAGCTTCACACCCTAAAAAGCTTGAACTCTTTTTTGCCCCGATCAAACGATACTAAGTAATAATAAAAGAGATCAAGATAAAAAGGGAATAGACTTGGAAATATTGCTTGTCAACTAAACTTATGAACGGTTATCATCCTGTATGCTAGTTCGTTTATAACTGTTCTATGAATCGTGCTAAGTATGGAATTATGCTTGTTATGAAATAAACTGTCAGTAAGACTATGCAAAACCGTTTGGCTATGGAGCTTGCTCCTATTCGTTCGAAATTCGTTTGAAATAATTTGAACTAAATGATAGTTGATCACGGACAACTTGTGCACAAGGTATTTTGGCTTCCGCGAACGGTCGCCAGGGCACTGGGACCGATCCGATCCGGGCGGAAGAGTTCGTATAGTCGTTTGTCATGGACGGGATACTTTGTAGCGGGGCTCGCCACCTGCGTTGCATATCATCCTCGTCTCGAGACTATAACCCGTCCCTTTGTGGCAACATGCCAGTGATCCCTGTGTACATTTAAACCTGTTGCATACTAACTTGTGTCTTCGTGGCAGGGAAGGCAAGGTAAGTATTGTGCAGGTCATTCAGACGGTCAGGTAAAATCCACCGAACGGTGGCAAGTTCATTTCAGTAAATTCTATATGCTGCTTACTTGAAAATGAACTAAGGCAAGATAGAAACCCACAAATATGCATGCTTCATTAAAACAACGTGTTGATTGGTATAGTTCGGTTAGCTCGCCTTCACCAGTATGTTTCGACATGCTGACCCTCGTTGAAACAGGTTCTCCGCACCAAGGTGAACCGAGCGAGGAGCGAAGTCGTCTTCCCGATCCAGTCCAGCTGTTGGCGCATCCTGACCGCGCCGTCTTTTGAGTACTTGAACCAGGAGCTTGCAACTCTTCATACACAAATGCAGCTCCGTGGCAAAGCCGTCCTCCAGCCTGGAGGTCTATATCTTTTGGAAGTTTATAAAGGGATGTAATGTACAGGACTGCTATCTTAGTTTGAGTCAACACTTTTGTAAGCCCGTGCGGCATATTAGCTGACTCGTTCAGGAGTTTGTAATAGATGTTCATTATCAATAAAGAGAACTTTTCCATTGTTTCAAATCTGTGTTTCAATTTATCTGCGTACTCTGAATATGTGCTTGTTATGCAAAATCATTAAAGCCTTGTGCGGGCGCAACCCCAGGCCCGTACGGCGGTCACGATTCGGGGGACGCCTCAAGTGATTCTACGGAATTGGATCGTGACATAATGGTATCAGAGCACAGATTCAAGTTCCTTAGACTCGTGCTGGAAAAGTTCCTTTAACGATCAAATTCCTGTGCGAACTCTTGAACTCGTTAGGCCAAAATGAGATACGTTCATGCAATAAGTCCATAATACATTATGATTCTAATGTAATTTACCTTCTTTTGAAGGAATGGTACCAGCGCAATCTGCAGCGCAAGCACCGAACGAAACGCAAGAAAGTAGTTTGGGCACTTCGGGAAGCTCTCGGAGCCAGCGAGGCATATCTTAAGTCGACCCGCTTGAGCGGGTAATGCAAATGTTAGAAGAGCAACGACAAAGAGATGATGCTCGCCAAGCCAAGTTCGAAAGCAATCTAGAGACCCGATTCTCAGTCCAACAGAAGCAGGTAGATACCCTGCAACAGATCGTTCAGACTTTGGCTGCCAACTAGGGGTGAGCAACGGTTCGGTTCGGTCCAAACCGGACCGAAATATTAAAAACCGAACATAAACCGAATCGACATAGTGAAGAACCGAACCGAACCACAATATTTCAAAACCGAAATTAACCGAACCGAAAAATTACGGTTAGGTTATTCCGGTTATTCGGTTCATGGGCCTTTGTGTAATGGGCCGGGAAGGTTCATTTTACAACGAAAAAAATGGCCGAATTGAACGGCCCAACAAATAAAATTATCCTTGGCCCATCCAATATATTGTTGAAAGGCCCATTTTACAACAAATAACTTCAAACCCAACCTGGGCAATCAAATATACAAACCAAATTTCAATTAAAAAAAAATTTGAAGCAAAGAAATTATAACAAAACAAAGTGTAGACAGTAGACTACACAGTCACACACAGTGCCAGACTGCCAGTTATGATATTGTACAAAAAAAATTAAAAATGTACACACAAAACAAATAAAATCTTGTTTCCAGATATCAAACTGTATCAGTTCTCCTATTCTCAAGCCATCAAACTGTATCAGTTTCCAGATATCAAACTGTATCAGTTCTCCTAGATAAAAAAATTACAACAATAAAATGCAGCTGAGATTTAATTCCTAAGTCCTCCAATTTCAAACTGGTGCTCATCTCAGTGAATCTCATATCTTCCCCTGAAGAACAACAACACAATGAAATAAAGATACAAAACATATATGCAGCCTACAGATATCAAACTGTATTTAGAAAGTGTATTTATAAGTTTATAACTACCTTGCCAGTTGCTAGTAACAAGAGTTCCCAGGTTAAACCGTTCAAATGCATAGTTCTCTTCATAAACAAGTTGTCATATCCTGGAGGACCTGGACAACACAATCAAAAGAAGAAGAAGAAAACTAAATTGTGGCTCAGATAAGGCTCATTTTTGCATCATTGTTTGATGCCATGTAGTATCAGTTCTCCTATTCTCAAGCCATCATCATCATTGCCACTTTATCATGTAATATGTTAGTAAATTTCTCAAGAAAAGACTAAATAAACTAGCATCATAGATTTACCAAATGGCTGTATTTTATGCCATGCCATTGTAAATAAACTAGCATCATAGATTTACCAAATGGCTGCATTTTATGCCACGCCATTGTCTGTCGCCAATGGCTGGATTTTATGCCTCGCCAGTGGCTTCATTTTATGACTGCTATTATGGCTGCATTTTATACCTACAACAAGAAGAAATAACAACAGAAATAACAACAGAAGCTCCCAGCAATAAAGCTATAAAGCTCCCAGAAATAACTAGAGAGGCAGAAATAACAGCAGAGTGCAGTAACTAACAGCAAGTCAGCAGAGTGCAGTAACTAACAGCAAGTCAGCAAGTAACAGGTAGTAGATATTATATAACAAGCAATAACAGCAGTCAGCAGCAGCAAACAGCAGTAACTAACAGCTAGTCAGCAAGTAACAGGTAGTATATATTATATAACAAGCAATAACAGCAGTCAGCAGAAGCAGCAACTAACAGCAAGTCAGCAAAGTAACAGCCAACAGGTAGTATATATTATATAACAAGCAATAACAGCAGTGAGCAGTGAGCAGAAGCAGCAACTAACAGCAAGTCAGCAAAGATGAGAACAGCAAGAAAATAGCAGCAGTAACCAATAAGCCAGTAACAGCCTAACAGGTATCGAAAAATATTACACATTGTCTTCCAAATATCCCTCCAAAAGTCCAAATTTAAAGACCAGAATTAATCAAACCTCGCTTGTTGACGTTGATATTGATTCCACCGTCAACTTACCCAAATCTAAATGAAAAAGTTAAAACAATTAAGAAGTTAAAACACACAATAATAGATACACTAGAAAAAAATTTATGCTAAATAATAAAAAAATTACCCATTTCAACTTTATACACGTCTTCAAACTCCTCTTCAACAATAGATACTATAGGTCGATCAGAAGGCCTACGTAACCAATCTTGACAACAAATAAGAGCTTGAACTATTTTTGGAGTCAAGGAGATCCTATATGAATCAAGCACACGACCACCCGTACTAAAAGCGGACTCGGACGCCACGGTAGATATGGGAACGGCCAACACATCCCGAGCCATCTTCGAAAGGATCGAAAAACGGGGAGAATTAAGCTTCCACCATCCCAAAATATTAAACTCATCACTCTCATCATCATCATCATCTACCGTGCTCTCATCTAAATATCGATCAAACTCCGATTTAGTATCACCACCACCCAATTCCATCTTATGTTTCTTGAATTGAGCTTTCATAAACTTCTTTAATTGCAAGTTGTGCACCGGTTGATTTGCACAAGAAGGTTCAACTCTTTCACTATTAGTAGCAATACCACCACTTTGAGAAGAGCTTATATTTTTGTACTCATTGAACATGGAGTACGCAACACTTTTTACTTTCTTTTTCATGGAATCGCTCTTCTCCGGTCCATAGAGATGATCAAGAGCATATTCCACGTATTCCAACTTATGTCGAGGATCTAGAATTGGTGCAATAAATATCACCATATTCATTTTCTCAATATCCCCCCAATACTTTTGATATTTTTCTCTCATTTTGTCGGCCATGAGAGATAAGTCAAAGTCCTCACTCTCCCTTGAAGTACGCAAAAGAATATCAATGGATGTGATTTCGTCAAAGAAATTATTGCAAGTGATATATAAGGATCCCGAGATACGCAAAGTTAGTTCATAAAAGTGTTCTAAGAAAGTGCACATTCTTCTTGCATTAGCCCAATCGTCCTCGGTAGGAAACCCACCATTCTCTGCTAGTTCTAGTTTGAACCATGGATCTTGTCCGGCGAATCTCTCAAAAGCACTTTCAAACTTTTGCGCCGTGTTCAACATAAAAAATGTAGAGTTCCAACGGGTGCTCACATCAAGACACAACATTTTTTTGCTTTGTATCTTTTCGGCTTCAACACACTCCTTGAACTTTTGAAATCGACTAGGAGAATGTCTCACATATCTCACCGCATTTCGAACACGAGCAACCGATGGTGACATCAATTTTAAGCCGTCAACCACAACTAGATTAATTATATGTGCAATGTATCGCATGTGTAAATATTTGCATTGTAGAATGCCATTTCCCCAATTCTGAATTTTCTTGCTTAAATAAGAAATAGCAACATCATTGGAACTCGCATTGTCTACCGTGATAGTGAATATTCTATCAATACCCCACTCTAGCAAGCACTTCTCTACCGCTTTCCCGATGGCCTCACCTTTATGACTTGAAATTGGACAAAAGTTTATAATTTTTTTCTTCAACTCCCAATCATCGTTTATATAATGTGCCGTAAGACACATATAATTGATTTTTTGTAACGATGTCCAAGTATCCGTTGTAAGACAAATCATTTGCTTGGACTCTTTCAAATATGTTTTGAACTTACTCTTTTCAATAGAGTAAATATCATAAGAATCCCGAGCCACTGTCCATCTTGACGGAATACGAAAGCTAGGACACGCCACATTAATAAAGTTTTTAAAGCCCTCACACTCCACAAATCGAAAAGGAAGCTCATCAACGATAATCATATGTGTCAAGGCCTTTCTCACCTCGTTTTGATTAAATTTCTAACTAGTTAGTATTTGCTTGCCCTTTGCAATTGATTGCAAGTTGAGTATTGTTTGACTAGGTTCATGATTCTTTGGATTCAATGGACATGCATTCCAGTGGGTTTTCACACTAGCACTCCCATTTAGCTTACTATGGCAATGGTATTCTTTTTTGCAATGGTTACAACTTGCTTTTGGACGACCATCCGGGTCAAGAAATTTTTTAAAATCTTTCCAATGCGGAGCTCTTTCCTTCGAAGGCTTTCTTGTAACCGGAAGCTTCAAATTTAGATTAGATACAGGAAGAGGCTCATTTGTGGCTTGAGAACTAGTTGGTGGTTGATGAACACCTTCTTGCGACATCTAAAACAATAAATTTGTACTTTGAATATATGAAATATAAATAACAAAATTGAGTCCAAAAATTAAGAAATACGCACATTGCATGAATATGAAGTTGTTGCCATTGATTGGGTTGGTGCTACACCTATTGAATATCACACATTTATGAGTAACCTAAGTTACCTATAGCTATGCTACCTAACCCTTACCCAATTCCAACCTACATAAATAGACCTTAGTCACTACTAGTCCTAAATGCAGTGTCTCAATGTGCCAGGGCAGAATACATAATCAGTATTGCAGAATGCAGAATGCAGTATTGCAGTATTGCAGTATTGCAGTTGTTGCCATTGATTGGGTTGGTGCTACACCTATATTAAGTCAAGATAGTCCCATTACAGACTCACAGAGTACAACATAGATATACATATATTAGGTCAAAATGTATAATAACTAATCATGAAGCATATCTAATTACTTCAGAACCAGTACACTATAATTATTAAAATGCACACAATTCAACAATATACAAACAGTTCAAGAAAATACTTCAGAACCAGTACACTATAATTATTAAAATGCATATATAATTTACAAAACATTTAGATGCATATATAATTCACAAAAAAATTACAAGAACATGCATGAAGCATATCTAATTACTAATTTACAAGAACATGTACATGCATATCTAATTTGCACATTTTATCAAAATAACTCTACTAATGTAACTGATCTACTCATCTGACAAATAAAATTGCTAACAAGATAAATAATAAATAAAGGAAATATATTGCTATAACCAGATTCCAGACTTTAAATATATTTTCATAAATAATAAATGAGAGAAATATATTGCCAGAAATAATAAGATATAAGAAATGTATTACAAGTTACTAATCTACACATTTAATCTAAACATGAAACATTTGATCTAAACATGCATAATAAGAAACAAAAATAAAATATGTATAATTATGCTAAATATAATAAGAAACAGAAATAAAATATGTATAATTATGCTAAACATTTGATCTAAACATGCTGCATGCATAAGAAACAGAAACAGAAATACATTAACTAACATTTGTTATTTTTTACACATTTGATCTAAACATGCTGCATGCTAAAAATTTGTTATTTTTTACACATTTGATCTACACAATGTAAAAAATAACATATACTGCTAGAGAAATACATATTTTTATATACTGCTGTAAAAAATAACATATACTGCTAGAAAAATAACATATACTGCTGTAAAAATTATCATATACTGCTAGAAAAATAACATATACTGCTGTAAAAAATAACATATAACAAGCACACATTTGATCTGCCACAGAAGTTCAGATCCCAACTATATTGCTAGATAAATACATATTTTTAAATGAAAGGTAGAGTTCAGATCCGTAGATCCCGACTCCAGAAAGGTAGAGAAGTTTAGATCCAATGTAAGAAATAAATAAAATATGACATATACTGCTAGAGAAAAATATTACCTAGCTATATTGCTAGATCCCGACTCCAGAAGTTCAGATCCGTAGATCTGAAAAACAAATTTGAACAAGTTAGGAGAAACAAATAATAAACAAAAAATATATGACAAATATTTTTAAAAATGGTAGAGAAGTTCAGATCCAGACCTTAGAAGTTCAGATCCAGCCTTCAGAACTTCAGATCCAGCCTTCAGAAGTCAGAACTTCAGATCCAGAGAAGAGAGGCGGTGAGAAGAGGCAGGACTATCAGATCCAGCCAGCCGACGGCGGTGAGAAGTCAGAACTTCAGATCCAGTTCAGATCCAGCCAGCCGACGGCGACAAGCGGGGTCCGGAGATGAGAGGTGAACTGGTGAAGTTAGGCTGTTAGGGTTTTGGGGGAGGGGGGGGAAGGGAAGACCGGTCACCGGAAGAGAAAAGAGAGCGGCAGCAGGGATCTGAGTGAGGACTGAGGGAAAGGGAAGGGAAGGAAAGGAGCGGAGAGAAAGAAAATGAGCGGAGAGAGAGAGAGAAACGATATTATATACCTAGGGTTAGGACTGAGGGTATTTTGGTACTTACACTGTGTAATTCGGTTTTCGGTTTTAACCCGAAACTGTTTTGAACCGAACCGAATTGCCTATTCGGTTCGGTCCGGTTCGGTTCGGTGTTTAAAACCGATTTATGCTCAGTCCTACTGCTAACCATTCCACCGCAACAACAACGACTCCGGTGGAACAACCCGTGCTTGAAGTAGAGACGCCGCAAATTCCAAGGGCGAGGGACGTGACTGCCTTCGACTTTGGCCACTTCAAGAAAGTCTGTAATACCCCATTCAACGGGACTGAGGAGCCAGTGGTGGCTCTAGATTGGCTAGCCGAGCTTGAAGACCACTTTGATCTTCTAGTGGTCCCCGAAGAGAAGCGCGTCGCCTGCGCCCAACTACAGCTCTGCCTCAACGCACACGATTGGTGGAACGTGTATCGACGATCTCTCCAATTTGATCACGGAGAGGAGGCGATCTCGTGGACGACCTTTCGTGCCGCGTTTGAAGAGGAGTTTATACCCCCTCCAGTACAACGTCGAATGGAAAACGAGTTCGTGCAGCTGAGGCAGGGCAGTATGACAGTTAAGCAATACTCCGCCGAATTCAACCGACTCTCCAAATTCGCTAGGGCCTATTTACCTGATGCAGCGAGTCGAGCTAGAAGGTTTGAAGGCGGTTTGCGCCCTGCCATCCATGCGCACGTGGTCAATAATTAGTACGGGACAATACGTGAAGTCATGAATCACGCCCTATCTCTTGAACCCCAATATCCTCACGTTTCTGCCGGCGCTGTGCATACCTACAATCACAAACGCCAAGGCGACGAGAGAGGAAACACTGCCACAAAATGCCGAAACAACGGTGGTCAGAATAAGGGAAACACAGGAGTGCGTTGTGAACACTGTAACAGGCCGGGGCACACCATCGTTAATTGTTACTTGAAGAATGGGTCTTGTTACAACTGTGGCGGAAATGGACACTTGATTCGAAACTGTCCGCTCCCAGATCGCCGCCAGCACCAAAATAATCCCTAACAGTTGGTTCTATTCCTAAGTTTCGGGACGAAACTTCCAATTGGTTGGGTAGGATGTAGCGCCCCGTTCTCCCGGTACGGAGAGCGCGGCTAAGAAACACAAGACGGTATCGTTTGATCGGGATAGATTGAATTAAGAACTCGTCCTCGTTATTGATTTGTTTCTTCGGAATCGATTCCCATATTCAGTGGACCGTGCCCCCGGGATCGACTTAGCGGCAGAGTCAGGAGGGACCTCTCCGCTGCTATCTTTTATTGCCTCAGTTTTCGATGTCGCTTGTTGCTTTCGTGCTTTGAGTTGGTTTTGGGATTTGCTTGTTTTCTTTGAACGATTTCGATGGTTTTCATTGTTTTCGTTCATTGAACTGCACTTCAATTTCCGAGATTGGAAAAGTGGAAGAGGTATTGATCGAGCTGTTCGTTATGCAGGTGAACGAGCAGTAGGCGGCCTGCGAGCGGAGTCGTGAAGCGCCTCTTTCCTTCTCCCTTCCAAAATCTAAGTGAGTGGCTACCATCCCGATTAGCTAGCCTGCTTCCAAGCTTCACACCCTAAAAAGCTTGAACTCTTCTTTGCCCCGATCAAACGATACTAAGTAATAATAAAAGAGATCAAGATAAAAAGGGAATAGACTTGGAAATACTGCTTGTCAACTAAACTTATGAACGGTTATCATCCTGTATGCTAGTTCGTTTATAACTGTTCTATGAATCGTGCTAAGTATGGAATTATGCTTGTTATGAAATAAACTGTCAGTAAGACTATGCAAAAATGTTTGGCTATGGAGCTTGCTCCTATTCGTTCGAAATTCGTTTGAAATAATTTGAACTAAATGATAGTTGATCACGGACAACTTGTGCACAAGGTATTTTGGCTTCCGCGGACGGTCGCCAGGGCACTGGGACCGATCCGATCCGGGCGGAAGAGTTCGTATAGTCGTTTGTCATGGACGTGATGCTTTGTAGCGGGGCTCGCCACCTGCGTTGAATATCATCCTCGTCTCGAGACTATAACCCGTCCCTTTGTGGCAACATGCCAGTGATCCCTGTGTACATTTAAACCTGTTGCATACTAACTTGTGTCTTCGTGGCAGGGAAGGCAAGGTAAGTATTGTGCAGGTCATTCAGACGGTCAGGTAAAATCTACCGAACGGTGGCAAGTTCATTTCAGTAAATTCTATATGCTGCTTACTTGAAAATAAACTAAGGCAAGATAGAAACCCATAAATATGCATGCTTCATTAAAATAACGTGTTGATTGGTATAGTTCGGTTAGCTCGTCTTCACCAGTATGTTTCGACATGCTGACCCTCGTTGAAACAGGTTCTCCGCACCAAGGCGAACCGAGCGAGGAGCGAAGTCGTCTTCCCGATCCAGTCCAGCTGTTGGCGCATCCTGACCGCGCCGCATTTTAAGTACTTGAACCAGGAGCTTGCAACTCTTCATACACAAATGCAGCTCCGTGGCAAAGCCGTCCTCCAGCCTGGAGGTCTATATCTTTTGGAAGTTTATAAAGGGATGTAATGTACAGGACTACTATCTCATTTTGAGTCAACACTTTTGTAAGCCCGTGCGGCATATTAGCTGACTCGTTCAGGAGTTTGTAATAGATGTTCATTATCAATAAAGAGAACTTTTCCATTGTTTCAAATCTGTGTTTCAATTTATCTGCGTACTCTGAATATGTGCTTGTTATGCAAAATCATTAAAGCCTTGTGCAGGCGCAACCCCAGGCCCGCACGGCGGTCACGATTCGGGGGACGCCTCAAGTGATTCTACGAAATTGGGTCGTGACAATCATTACCAATCATCATCATCATAATCATCACCATCATCATTACCTTCGTCATCATCGTCACTGTGGACCCGTCACCCTTGCCGAAGACAACCCGCATCAGTCACCCCCAATTCTCGTGCCTGTGCACGCTGACCCCGAGGATTTATTGGATTGTTCTGCTCGACTTCCGGAGCAGGATATTGGGACTACGCAGCTTCTTGCCAGGCAAGTATACCTTGCCAAATTATTTACAGTACTTTGCATGCTATTTATATTTTTGTATATTCATTGCATGTGTAGTTTCGTTCAGTCATTACTATATATTAGATATGTTGACACACACTTGACACTTAGTATCATGAGAGGACAACCATTAGGTATATGGGCTTTAACCACTCTGGTAAACCATAGTATCTAGCTCGCACTACGGTAGTGTGTCACGCTGGTCGCTACCCCCGAGGTATATCGATTTCTGGAGTCTCGCTGGCCACTACCCCCTCGGTATGTCAATTTCTGATGTCCCCTGACGTGTGTGTGAGTTGTGAGATTTAGATCGAGTAGCCTACCCTTGCCCATACGTCGAAAAGTTATCTTCATTTGCATTCATATAGATTATCTTGTACAACGTACTTATATATTTTTAAACATTATGCATGTTCACTGTATTCAATTGGCTTGTTTTTATGTATCTTGTTATGTCCCTCTGAGGACCTGGTCCCTTGCCAGGTATAGACGACCATGAGTATCCGCAGGAGTACGGACCCGGACCTGACGCATTACTTTCTGCCGAGGAGACCTTACCCACTGAGCATCATTGATTATCTCTAGTGATGGATCCTTTAGCTGACACTCTTTTATCATCACTTTATTTTATATAGGAGATTTTACTCTTCTCTCTTATTTTGGTTTTGATATAGTCATTGGTAGTGGATTTGTCTCCATCCGACTATCATTTATGGATTATTCACTCTTTATTCTAGTTTAGTTATATTCTTTTTTGTGACTTGTTGTGTGGATGAGATTAGTATTTCTGTGACTTGTGATAATATAGATACCATATGTGAGTTTTATTCATATTACAGCGTACGTATGTATTATGGTATCCATATATTGGAGTTGCCATATACACACGGCTGGCATGCTTACGTGTCCTAGTCCTACGTATTTTGGGACTGGGATGTGACATATTTTTGTGGTGGCCCATGCAGGTCGAGAGCATATTGTCTCGGTTACGTTACTGTACCGAGCAAGCCTGCAATTAGGATTATAGTATAGGATCTCATCCACAATTGACTATGACTCATCCTCCTTCCAATCTGTTCTATCTAAATAATCGCATCCTACTTTATTCCTGTGCTTCCCTAATAGTTCCTTGAGTATAGTCTTCCCCTAGAACATAGGAGCCCTTGTTGTTAGAATAATAATTAGGATAATATTCCTACCAAGAATTGACACACCACTAAGTTTAGAATATATAGTGAACCCTAGCATTCCTTATCTATAGATTGGTTTACCATTACCCCTTGATGTATTTATGAAGACTTGAGAGTAGTATAGACACTACTAGAGTTAATTAGAAATTTAACCATATTGTTTGACCCTAGTATTGAGGGGCCACTAGAAATCCAAGGTTGAATATTAGGACCAAACCTAACTTGTATGGTGAGATAGTATTATAGAACTATACATTTAGATTCTTATCTTAATGTTAGCAAACAGTACCCTAGGAAGCCAAGAGGAATAAAGTAATATTTTCCTCGATCATAACTCGAACACAAATATTAGCATACCACCTTCCTTAGAAAACTATGATATTATCTAGAGTCTTTCTATTTTAATTCAATCATGTTCCTCTGAAAACTTAGCGCTCGTTATTTGTGCGACAACTGATTATGCTTTTCTTTCTTTTCCTTCAACTCGTGCCACCTAACCCTTCCATTCTTTGGGAGGAGTCCTAAGAGATCATGAAGGGAGGGCAGGTTTTGCCAGAGGCGTGGGTTGTAACACGAGGGCGGAGATTCTAAGCGCAAGAATGGGCATCGTTGTAGCTTGTCGGCATTAGGAAGTTGTAATATTAACCCTTTTGTTCTATGAGCACTATGATTAAGACCTAAGATGACAATTACCTATGGAGTTTTATAATAGGATACCCTAATAAGTACCAATATCTTTTCTCGTATACCCTAACAAGAGTTCTACTTTATCCTTAAGGCGGTACAATATTAGTTAATTCTTTTAAGTTGGGTAGTATGCCTCACAACATAGTATCACATAGCCCTCTTGACCCATTGATGAAGTATAACCGAATGACACCAACTATAGACTTGCATAAGAAAATAGTATTTATTCAGACCGTAGAACTTAGAGGCCCATACTCCTATTTGGTCGACTAACAACTTAGACAAGGAGCTAGTATGACAACTGTAGAGACTGTAGAGTCTTATCTTCTTTAAACTTTAATTATTTTGTAATTTCTCTCTTCATAAATCTAGCGTACTTATATTTTCTGTACTACCATGACTTATGCCGCTATTATAGCCTAGTTTTGCAAGCTTACTCTTTTATCGAGCTTGATCATGATATATGTATTATTGGGTATACACACTAATATATTTCAGAATCAGTGTATTATGGTCTGATCAACCATAGCGCACTTGGTTCGCCCTCTAGACATGTCTGAGCGTATCGTATCGGTTACATAACTGTACTGATACGAGCATGTGAATAAGAAATTACCCAATAGAATTTCAATCCACAACTGCCTTGACAATTCTCATTTGAATTCTTTAAACGCCTTGACCTCCATACTTCTACTCTATTACCTCCCCCTTGAACACTTTATTATTGTTTTTCCGTCTTCCCTTATTTCGGAAAGACGAAACCTCGTGCTTGGTATAAGTTGATACACTGATAAGTACTAGATATACCCCATAGGCTAATCATATGACTCGGTGACTCTCTGTTATAATTGATTAAGGGCATATCATATATGATATGTTTGGTGTTAAAACTTGGAGGATTGAAAAACATGATTTGAGAAATATTTTCTGAGATGTATAGCCTTAGGTGATAGATGGATAAATTCTAAGTTGGGTAGAAACTGCATTGTCAACTTGAGGTAAATTTTTTTAGATTATGATCAAGTGAGATTAGATAAGACAAACCCTGCCCTATTTTAATTTCGAGGACGAAATTATTTTAAGTTGGGTAGATTGTAAATCCCCTCACCCAAAATTAGACCTACTTGGCATAGATAGTGAAATTAGGGCTAGTTGAACCCAATTAGAAATAGAACACGACATTTTATTTAATTAAACAAGATTTATATCACTTAGCGCACCTTACCGTTGCTTCGATAATTGGAGTACTACACTAGCCACTGCCTTCCTTCAAACTTCACACCCTTGTCCTAGACGTGGCCGCCTTCCATTCTGACCTCGGTGTAACTTATAATTATACTCTCTTGTGCTACATTTTAGTCGTACAACATTCGTCGCAGACGTTCATATTTTAATTCTAAATAAAATTAACTTTGTACCCTTGTGCGTTCCAATCGAAATTGGAGACACAATCTTGACCGTTTTGTGTAACCCAAATTTATGATAAAATTCTACTCTGAGCCCTCTACGTCCATGACACTTGTGTCCCACCTAATTTTATTCCCATGTACTTCTAATTAATTCCAGAACACCTTGCGCATTAATTTCAATTAACTTAATCCAATTTTTTCTTTGTGCAATTTTCCAATTATTGGGCACTTTTATGCAAAAATACATTAAGGTGTCCACACCATTGGAGAATACATGAAGAAACCCATTTTTCGTTCATATGAATTTTCCCCATGAATTTTTAGAATGTGCAACGCGCAACATCGCCCCCTCATTTAACCCTATCCTTGCATTTTAAACAATGTAAATTATAGCCCTCCAAACATCCCTATGTGAGGCCAAGGCTCAACCCCAAGGAGAGTTGACCAAGCCCAAATTTTCCTAGGTCAACAAAACCCCAAATTTTACATGTATAAATATACATAACTTTTTCTTTCCTTTTTTTTTTCCTTTTTCTTCACCAAAAGCTATCCCTAGCCGACCCCTCCCCTAATCCCTGTTCATCTTCTTCCCCTTCTTCCCGCCGACCGGAGCACTCGCCGGAGGCCGTCGACCGAGCCTCACCACCGTGCATCATGTCCTCATCTTCTCCTCGCCTGGACGACTGAACCGCCATCTCCCTCTCCGCCACATGCCACCAGCCTCCACCACAGCTACATCATCATCTCCCTTCTCAGCCGGAAGTCAATATCCCAACCCCCTGAGCACGATCTCCTCCTCGTCGGCCTCTTCTGCCGAGCCCGACCTTAGTCATCCGGCCTGAGTTCTCCTCCTCCCTGACTTCTTCTTCCTCCTGTGCACTGCCTCTTTTCCGGCCTGCACTCCCCCTCCGTCGCCTTGTTCCCATCAGCAGACCTCACCAACACCACCCTATTCCCCATGACGACCTCACCGGAGCCCGATCACCTTCTATCATCATCGTCCCTGCACCACCACTTCTTCTTCCTCCCTGCTCTCATCTCCCTCGTCGACTTCTTCTTCTCCTCCTCCCATCTCCGGCTAACCCGAGCCATCGTCTCCTCCCAGTCCTCCTTCGCCTCTGCAACAGTCCCTGGCACCACCATCACAGCCTCCTCCACCTGCACGACCCTCTTCCCCATGACGACCACCGGCTTCCCCATCTCCGGTGAAACTCCTTCGTACGACTTCCTTCTCCCCGTTCTCCTGATCACCCGAGCCGTCTGCAGGCCATCTCCCCCTCGCTTGAACGCCGCCAGCACCATGACCATACCACCAGCACACCACCACCATTCCCTGAACTCCTCCTCCTTCCTCCCTGAGAACCTCCTCCCATCGACCTACACCTCTCCCTGCTCTCTCCTCCTCCTCGACCCGAGCCTCCTCTTCCCTGTCCACCACCCATCACCACCACTGTCCTCCTTGGCCGGACCTCCCCCCTGGCCGGAGCACAATCAGCACCTCATCATCATTATCATCAATCATCATAATCATCACCATCTCATCAACATCATTTTCATCATCATCTCCAACCCTAATCACCATTATCATCACCATCGTCCCAGTCACCATCCACATCATCACCATCATCCCAGTCACCATCCACATCATCACCATAATCCCCATCATCATCCACATCACCACCATTATCATAATTTCCATCATCATCACCATTGTAATCATCATCACCATTATAATCCCCATTATCAACATAACCATCACCTTAACCCTAATCACCATCATTAACCTAATCATTACCAATCATCATCATCATAATCATTACCATCATTATTACCCTCGTCATCATCGTCACTGTGGACCCGTCACCCTTGCCGAAGACAACCCGCAGCAGTCACCCCCGATTCCCGTGCCTGTGCACGCTGACCCCGAGGATTTATTGGATTATTCTGCGTGACTTCCGGAGCAGGATATTGGGACTACGCAGCTTCTTGCCAGGCAAGTATACCTTGCCAAATTGTTTACAGTACTTTGCATGCTATTTATATTTTTGTATATTCATTGCATGTGTAGTTTTGTTCAGTCATTACTATATATTAGATATGTTGACACACACTTGACTCCTAGTATCATGAGAGGACAACCATTAGGCGTATAGGCTTTAACCACTCTGGTAAACCGTAGTATCTAGCTCGCACTACGGTAGTGTATCGCGCTGGTCGCTACCCCCGCGGTATATCAATTTCTGGAGTCTCGTTGGTCGCTACCCCCGCGGTATATCGATTTCTGATATCCCCTGATGTGTGTGTGAGTTGTGAGATTTAGATCGAGTAGCCTACCCTTGCCCATACGTCGAAAAGTTGTCCTCATTTGCATTCATATAGATTGTCTTGTACATCGTACTTATATATTTTCAAATATTATGCATGTTCACTGTATTCAATTGGCTTGCTTTTATGTATCTTGTTATGTCTCTCTGAGGACCTGGTCCCTTGCCAGGTATAGACGACCATGAGTATCCGCAGGAGTACGGACCCGGACCTGACGCATTACTTTCTACCGATGAGACCTTACCCACTGAGCATCATTGATTATCTCTAGCAATGGATCCTTTAGTTGACACTCTTTTATCATCACTTTATTTATATAGGATATTTTACTCTTCTCTCTTATTTTAGTTTTGATATAGTCATTGGTAGTGGATTTGTCTCCACCCGACTATCATTTATGGATTGTTCACTCTTTATTCTAGTTTAGTTATATTCTTTTTTGTGACTTGTTGTGTGGATGATATTAGTATTTTTGTGACTTGTGATAATATAGATACCACATGTGAGTTTTATTCATATTACAGCGTACGTATGTATTATGGTATCCATATATTGGAGTTGCCATATACACACGGCTGGCATACTTACGTGTCCTAGTCCTACGTATTTTGGGACTGGGGCATGACAGAGCACGACCTCCTCGCTCGATCTTTTTATGAGCTTCTTGTCTGTATACGTTAACCATATGAAGGACCTCAAACTCCATCAAGAATATTGATTTAAGGTAGTTTATATTGGGAGAAAGTCGACCCTAAAGTCGAGCAAAAAACTGACTTTGCGACAGTTTCGAAACTGCCCAAACGCCCATGTTTCGAGAGAAATAACTCCCAAATCGTGATGCCAAATCGAGTGATTCATTTTCCTGTGTGAAAAAACATAACTAAGTTTTAAACCCTTTAAATACTTTATTTTATTTAGTTTTTTATGTGATTAATTTAATGTAAAAATCTGTTAAAAAAATAGTTTTCCAAGAACCAAAATTCTCCGATACGGAGTGCGCCTACCAAACGAGGCCATGTCATCACGTGCGGATTGCACTGAATGGTGCGTAACATAAACGTGGATGTGTGGGTTTTCGTAAAACTTGATTCGGACGTGTGTGTACGTCGAAATCAACGCGTATCCGCCAAAAAATACTGTATTGGCCTATTCCGATACCTTGTCAAAACTTCGTGTGTACTTCTTGGTTCATAACAAAACTTGTGCCATTGGATTTGCAGCGTTACACTGATCTTGTGACCCAAGTTTGGTTCAAATATGAGAACATTGACGAAATGCCATTTTGTAGGCCCCACAGTTTTATATGACGGGTGATTTCGTGATCGGCATATTAGAATCCAGTTTTGGATATTTCGTTGGATTCGTATCATCGTTCTGGACTCGTAGACACTGAATTTGACGAATTTGAAGAACTTTTTCTTTGGCACACTTTTTGTTGCGAAGTGGGCCACATGTGGACCCCGCTTTGACCCAAAACTGTCAATTTTGCCCCTGTGTCCAAATTGGACTTATGGGTAGTCAATCCTAGCTATTTCATGTATTCTGAAAATATTGGTGATATTTATTTCAGCATCCGGAGACGTACTTGCATATTCTACTTTTCTAGGAGCAGTTGACGGAGTTCAGGACCCAGGCAAGTGTACCTTGCCAAACTTGCAATAGATCCTGTTATATTATCTTCTTGTATTTCTTTTCATATATATATATATATATATATATATATATATATATATATATATACTCTTGTGATGTACCTGTTCAACCTAGGACCGTGAGACGTTACTTAGCATTCGAACAAGATTCGGGTGTCGACGTCGTACACGGAGTCGTGTAACGTCACTTAGAGAGTTAATTCCATGATCCTATTTTATGTGCTTGATTTACCAAGTACGCCAGACCGTAGGACACTTGACACTATTTCATGTGACAAAATCTTTCTTGAGTTATTCATGGTGATTCTGTATAGGCTTACATGATTCGTGATATGAGACTTGCATATTATATAGATATCGTTATGACTCGTTGTACTAGCTAGAGGTCATAATCTTGCGTGTTATGGATATGAGACATCGTGGTCATGAGACATGAGGTTATATTGGGTGGGAAGATACACACATACTACAGGCTGATTATGTTTATATATATACTATGTTACTGGATGTGCTTTAGTCTCTGTACCAGAGCTTGTCACATTTATTGGCCCTACGAGATACTACTTGCTGCTATGGGCTCCCCGATACAGAGCCTGTAGTGGTCTCTGCCTGATTACTAGTTATGCTCTCATTTGTATTTCACTTAGCTGGTTACATAGCTTGCCCTGAGGATCTGTTTTTACTTACTGTATTTCATTTGGCTTAAGTGTTTATTGTACCTTGCTATATCCCCTGAGAACCTGGATCCAGATTATGTCCCCGGGTGTAGACGAGGAGAGCTATCCCAAGGTTTACAGGGCAGGTGCTGCTATTAGAGACGTACAGGTTCCAGAGGACGAGGTTGTTCCGGAGGACTTCTCTTGAGCACACAGTATTCTCACCATTCATTTATTATGCTTAGTGTTCTTAGATATTTGATCTTGTAGTAACTTCTGGATATTGTACTTGGAGTTATTTTTCTTTCCATTTTGATGACGGGTTATTCCCCGTAACATTACTTATATTGCTTTAGTTGGACAAATTATTTTATATTATTGTGACTGGACTTGTCTCTTTGCGATTTCGTTACTTATCGTGGATGAGATTAGATATATAGAAGCAAAGAACAGGGCAAGGAGGGTTCCGCGTTCATTAGAAAGGCCGACCAGACCACTACATGGCCTACAGCTAGAGCTACAGAGTGTGAAAACCCATTCTAGAACTCTTTCTAGTTATAGCTAAAAAAATCCTTCAAAGGGCGCTACTACGATTCTAAAGAAGCGGACTGGGTGACCACCTTCTTTCTTTTTCTATTGAAGGGCAACAACTATACTATTTCTCCAAATATGAGGCGGACACATTCTTGTTCATCAAGAACTAACTGAGGTTCAATTCCTCAATAATGGAAAATTGGTTGAAAGTAGATATAATCAAGTCTCATGGTAAGACCTTTGCATATGCAAAGCGGGAAGTGTAAAGTAGCAATGTAGACACCTGGTTGACACCCAGGCCCCACCCCTCCTTACACTGTGCCCCATTTTGGCAAGCCTCCAGTGTCTGGTTTAGGCGAGGCCTCGCGCGGTCCGAAAGAATCCCTTAAGGTGCACACCCTCTCGACTCGAAAAGTATGGTTAACCTGAATAAACATATTTCACGTATTACAACTTAAGTGCACTATAACGGGTCCATTAAATTAGGTTTTCCCATTGGAGTTGTGTTGCTGGCCATTGCCACATGGCTAGTCTCTTGGTATTTTGGGACTGGGGCGTGACAGACGTGCCATACCACGTGTCCATTCATATGCGGCTACATGCCCATGCGGCCTCGTCATCATGCGGCCAGAGTATCCATCCGACCAAGGCCAGACGAGATCTTGCATGCGGCTATATACCCAAGCGGCCTCGTTATCATGCGGCTAGAGTGTCCAAACGACCAAGGCCAAACGAGAGCACGTATGCGGCCACGAAGATATCGGCCAAGACGTTATGCGGCTCTCGACTTGCAAGATCTTTCTGTTACAATCGAAGATGATTTCTCGCATAATCAGTGCTGACTACGCCTCTAGCTGACCAAGTCACGCACGCAACAACCCTGAGATCTCTTAAACAATATATCGTAACTAAGACCACGTGACAGACTGTCCGTGGTATGCGACTGTAGTTACAACCGTATCCTGTTAAAGGAGTACTATGCGGCCACCAAACAGAGGCTTATGCAGCACCTATAGCGCGTCAGCAGGATAGCTATAAATAACAAGGGTAGCATACTCTACAACCCCCCGGCCAGCTACGTACGTGCACACAATCTCAGGAGAGAAAAATAGGAGAGAGCATCCTCATTCTCTCATCAGACCGTCAACGAAGTAAAGGAGACACTGCCGTGCTCAAGCTCCATCGTCACTACCCAGACCAAAATATTATACTTAGATTTTTTGCTTAGGATATTTTTGTACTTCTTTGTTTGTTATTTAAACGTTCAAAACCTATAATGGCAGACAATATGGCGACTCTGCTGGGGACCAACTTTTTCTCTGATGAGAAGACATTGACGCAGTCCGATGCGACCAAGCTGGGTTTAACCCAAAGGATGCTGGTGGTACGCTTCGACCAGCAAGCATTCGAGAACATGATCTCCAGGGACAGCGCGAGTCTTTCTCTAAGAAAAGCAAAGCCTAAGAAGAGCCGCCTAATATGGGTAGCGAAGGCCACTGTGCCTCACCCAACTACGGAGCATGCGCTCCCCACTTCTCTCTCTGTTGGTGCAGACGCACATCATGCGTCCACCCAGGCTGACCTTGTCCATGCAGCAGTCGAAAAAGGCGCTCAGCGCCCAAATCTGGCAAAGAAAAATACTACGATACCAGAAGTTTGGGTGCTGAGACATGTTCCATGCTACCACAGCAGAAGTCGCATAAGTCGGCAGCTGCATGCAAAAGTCCACATGCGGCATCGACCGTCGGACGCGAGAAAATGACCACATATGGCCAGTACATTAGCAGAACCTCCATTTTCGACTGAATCTCATGCAGCGCTGACTCCATACGCCTTGCTGAGAAAAGGGAGGATGTGAACTTGGACTCTTCATACTACGCACCGGTGCGTGATAGGTCGAAGGAGTCCAAGGCAGTGCAAGCTCGCCAAGCTCAAGCAACTGGTCATACGGCTGACCGTCAGCAGGCTCCGCTAACTGTTACGCGATCCCCTGGCGGGAAGTTGTACAAGACTGACCCATGTGTTCAACTCGCTGTGGCAAATGGACAGGGTCAGTCTCAAAAGTCTTCCATTAACGACTTGGAAAAAGTTCTTGTACTAACCCCAGGACAGGGAGAAAAGATAACACCTACGCATCCATGTGCTCGGTCTACCCGGGCTCATAACAAGGGTGTGAGAGCATTGGTGATATTTGTTACAGCATTCGAAGGCATACCTGGAGATTCTACTGTTACAGGAGCAATTGACAGAGTTCATAACCGAGGCAAATGTACCTTGCCAAATCTGCAGAGATCCTGTTACATTATTTGCTTGAGTTCTTTATATATATAGTTCTTTCTATATATATATATATATATATATATATATATATATATATACTTATGTGATGTACCTGTTCAACCTAGGACCGTGAGACGTTGCTTAGCATCCGAACAAGATTCGGGTATCGATGCCGTACGTGGAGTCGTGTAACGTCACTGAGAGAGTTGATACAACGATCTTATATAGTTTTACGTGCTTACTTTACCAAGTATGTCATACCGTAGGACACTTGATACTATTTCATGTGACAGAATCTTTCTTGAGTTATTCATGGTAATTCTGTATAGGGTTACAGGATTCGTGATATGAGACTTGCATATTACATAGATATTATTATGACTCATTGTACTAGCTAAAGGTCATGATCTTGCGTGTTACGGACATGAGACGTGAGGTTACATTGGGTGGGAAGGGACACACAAGCTACAGGCTGAATATATATATATATATATATATATATATATATATATATATATATATATATATACTTTATTATTGAGGTGCTTTAGTCTCTGTACCAGAGCTTGGCCTATTACGTGATATTCTTGCTGCTATGGGCTCCCCGACACAGAGTCTGTAGTGGTCTCAGCCTGAGTACTAGTGATGCTCTCATTTTTATTTCACTTAGCTGGTTACATAGCTTGCCCTGAGGATTTGTTTATATTTACTTACTGCATTTTATTTGGCTTGAGTGTTTATTGTACCTTGCTATGTCCCCTGAGGATCTGGATCCGGATTATGTCCCCAGGTGTAGACGAGGAGAGCTATCCTGAGGTTTACGGGGCAGGTGCTGCTATTGGAGACGTACAGGTTGCAGAGGACGAGGTTGTTCCGGAGGACTTCCCTTGAGCACAAAGTATTCTCACCATTCATTTATTATGCTTAGTGTTCTTAGATATTTGATCTTGTAGTAACTTCTGGATATTGTACTTGGAGTTATTTTCCTTTTCATTTTGATGACGGGTTGTTCCCCGTGACATTATTTATATTGCTTTAGTTGGACAGATCATTTTATATTATTGTGACTGGACTTGTCTTTTTGTGATTTCGTTACTTATCGTGGATGAGATTAGATATATAGATTATGATAGATATTTGTAGACCATTTATATGTATTATAGCTTAAGTGCACTCTAACGGGTCCATTAAATTAGGTTTGCCTATTGGAGTTGTGCTGTTGGCCATTGCCACGTGGCTAGTCCCTTGGTATTTTGGGGCTGGCGTATGACATGATTTTTGTGGTGGCCCATGCAGGTCTACGACTATATTGCTTCAATTTTAACTAAGGAACCGAGCAAGCCTGCAATTAGGATAGGATAAATTATAGGATCTCATCCACATATTAACACGTTCTTGACCTCTATATCGACTTCAAAATAATTTCTTAACTTGCATCCTGCCTTGATTTCTCTGTGCGCCTCTTATAGTTTACTTTGTATGCAGAGTAATGGATCCATGTGCCAGCGATGAGACTCCCGTAGGAACACCATAAGGTGTTGTGATCACTTACGATGATGGGGCGATGCCATTAAGTGGAGATCCCTCCACTCAATAAAGCAATCAAGCAGATCAGCACGCCTCGAGGTTTCGACGAGACGACATTCCATCGATCACCGTCGTAGTTTACTCCACCAATGCCCATTTTTCCAACAGGACAGCCTATAGATGGTCAGCAGATGTTCCAAATATTCTATGCAATGATGTAAGTACAACAGCATGTTCAACAAGAGGCTCAGTGTCACGAGGCAGAGAACTTGAGGAACGGTCTAGTGACAGCACTGGAGCAGGCGAACCCACCAGCTAGACGGCCATCGATGGGATCTATCATTGATTTCTGCCAGCTGAAGCCCCATACCTTTTCAGGAAAGGAGGAGCCCGCTGAAGTTCATGAGTGGCTCACAAACACTCAACACCAATTGGAAGCAGCTGAGCTTCCGAGGGAACGTTGGATGACTGCCGTCAGGATATAGTTGACGGGCAATGCACATCACTGGTGGCTATCTGAGGAGAGACGGCTCGGACTGGACCGAGTCACTTGGGAGGAGTTCTCTAGACTCTTCCAGGAGATGTACATTCTAGCCATTGCCAGAGCAAAACTTAAGGATAAGTTTAACCGCCTCATTCAAGGCAACAGAAGGTAGAAGAGTACAATGTAGAGTTTATTTGTTTGAGTCGATTCGTCCCTACTCTGATTCCGACAGAAGAGAAAAAGGTGAAGAAGTTCTTTGACGGACTTAGCTTTGAGCTACAGAGCTTAATCGGCTCCGTCGTACCTACTACATTCACGAACGTCCTTGCTGCAGCCTGACGCATGGACGCGTCACCAGGAGAGAGTCCAGTCAGAAAAGGCCGTTCATATCAGCACCAGCCAAACCACCACATAGAGAAGCTGCAAAGAGATCTCACATGCACTAGCCACCCAGAGCAGCTCTGCAGGCACTGCCTACATGTCAATATTGTGGCAAGCAAGGTCATTATGAGAGCGAGTACAGACGCAAGTTGGAATTATGCTTGATTTGCGGATCCAGCCAACATTCAGCCAAGGATTGCCCTGAGCGTCGAGAGGGAGCACCGATGGTAAACCGACAAGCTTTAGCAGCACCGGAAGGATATCAGCCGAGGCCACCCTTGGCACCACAGGCATCACTCTTCCAGCAGGCCCAGCAACAGCAGAGGGCACCACCATAGGGACATGGACATGCTTTTGCGATGATAGTGGAGGAGGCACAGACTCGAGGAGTAGCAATTATGAGTAAGATTTAGTTTTATCATAGCTAACTATAATAGCGAATATTCCTAGTAATACTTTAGCATATGCCTGTTAGTTCCATTCCCTAGCATATACCTCATATTATGTTAGCATGAACTTGTTAGTCTAGATTAGTAATATGTAAGTGGTACCCAAGTTTTTATAAGCTGTTGTTGATCCTCGCTCTAACCAGACTCCTTTAATCTTGAGTTACTTATCTCTCATTGCCTAGAAAAATATTTTCATTGCTTCCCTACGTATTCTGCTTGAACAAAACCCTCACCCTTCCTCTCAAATAAATTTTCTTGTTCATGGTCCCTTATCCTTTGTGTCGTGCTTCAACAAACATGTCTTGCAACCGTGTTATCTCTTCTGGAGCAAACTTTTCCTGACCGGTTACGTTTCGTATTCTTAATTGCGAGAACGCAATTCTTTTAAGAAGGGTAGATTGTAAACACCTTAATTTTTTAGAATTTTAATTATTGGTATTTGTAATTACTGATTTTAAGGGAGAATTTTCTGTAATTTTTAGCCATTTATAATATATAATATTCATGGATTTATAATTATGTGTATTTAATTAATAGAGTATTGTATAATTTTTTTAGAATTTATTGAGGTCCAAAACTTTTTTTGATGGTCATATATATATATATATATATATATATTGGTTTAATTAAACCAACCCAAACCAACCAAAACCAAACCAATCCAACCCAACCAAACCGAATCTCATACCCGAACCCACTAACCCAGCTACCCAAAACCCGAACCACCCCAACCCATTCCCCTGTTGAAACCGCCCGCACCCCTTCAGTACACCCCCGCGTCCCCCTCTCTTCCTCTCCCAAACCTCCCCGCACCCCCTCCTTTCCTCTCCCCGTAACCTCCCTCCCATTCACCCCTATATATACATCCCCAGACCACCCCTCAGTCATCTACCTGCGCTCCGACGAGCACATCGCCGACCGCCGCCGACCGTCGGACCGCCGTGCGCCACCGCCACGAACAGCCGCTCCGACTTCACGATCAGCAGCACACAGCGAGGTACCCTTCTTCTCGCCTCTGTATCTCCCTGCATAGTTAACTAAACAGCGACTTATCGAGTCCTATGCGAAGACTACATGACCCCCTTGAACCCTGTGTAATTATGTAAACCCCCTGATTTTTCAAGAATTATTAATTTGGATTTTTCACAATTTTTCGGGAATTTTCAGGAATTTTCGGTAATTAAAACCTAGGTATTTCTAATTAAATGATTTTTAATTGCTATTAAAATATGATAGAAATAATATTTTATGGTGTAAAATGGAAAACCGGACACAGGATAATTTTCGGTGAATTTATTGGACTCCGGAAACCCGTTTAAAGCCCGAAAAACTATTAATAAATAAACCAATATAAACCCAAGTTAAACCGAACCAAACTCAAACCCAAACCTGAACCAATCCGCTGCTGAACCAAGCCAACCAGCATAGCGGGTCGGTTCGGGTCGGATCCGAGCCAAACCCGACCCGGACCCGCAAACCCATTTGTAACCCTGATCCTAATCGGGTCGGAATTACTGTTCCGACCCGGCGGCGCGGGTATTTAACCCCCTCGGGATCCATGAAACCCTAATTAATCCGCCGTCGCCGCCGCCTTTCTCCAGCTCCGCCGCCGCAGCCAACTGAACTGAACCCTAGCCCCCCCGCGCTGTCCGCCTCGACCTCCTTGCTCCACCCTAGCCATCCTCTTCCTCCCCCGACTGCCTCGCCGTGCCCTAACTTCCCTCCCCCTCCTCCCAGAACCACGTTGACCCGTCCCCAGTCATCTCCTCGATCCTCCCCGCTCGGCCTCGCCTCACCCCTGTCACCCTCTCCGCAGTAGCACGACCGCCCCTCCGTTCTCCCCCAATTCCCTTGGCCTAAACCCTAGCCGACCACCGGCACCGCACTCCCTCGGCGTCACCACCACGACCGACTTCACCTCCGTCGGCCTGAACCACCAGCACGTCACCACCCCTCCTCTCTCCCTGATCTCCTCCCCCGCGACGAACCCCTCTCCCCTGACCCACAGAACCCCTCCGCCGCCTTGCGCCTCCGCTGCCCTCATCTCCTCTTCCCACAGCCCAGGCGACGACCTCACCTCTCCGCCGCCGCTCCCCCATCACCACGCGACCTCTCCCCGCTCCGCCTGAGCTCACCCTTCCCCGCTCAACTCCCCGCCGCCGAGTCCAGCACTCGACCTCGAGCCATCTCCCCACCTCCTCGCCGTGCAGCGCCGCCTGCCGACGCCTAGCCGCCGTCCTCCCCGCCGTGCAGCACCGCTCAGCCTCGAACCGACGACCCCGACCCTAGCCGCAGAGCCGCCCTCCTCCGGCGAACTCGAACATCAGCCGTAACCCTAACCCTAGGGTGAACAGCACCCTGACACGACTCGGACACGTGTCGGACACGAGAAAATTCGATTTCCCGGAGCCCTGTTCAGGTAGCATTTCCTCTCTCCCTGTAAATCCGTTTTTGATTCCGTTTATTGCAATGCGTAGACTGTATAACCCTCTCGGTGCCCGTGCAACCCGCTCGGTGCATCGCGTCCTGTGGTGATCGTACACCGCGATCCAAAAACAGGAAAAACAACGCCCTATTTCACCCCGGAACTGAGTGCGCCCCGCCAAACAGGACGACTTGGTCACACGCGGTCTTTATCGAAACGTGCGCGATGTTGATACGGACGTGTGGGATTTCGCAGAAGTCGATTCGGATGTGCGTGCACACCGGAATCAACGCATATCCGCCGACACCGTCCCGTATCTGTCCTTTCTGGAACATGCTGTAACTTTGTGCACACCCGTCGGATCGAGACGAAACTTGCGCCATCGGACTCGTAGCAATACGCTGGTCCTGTGACCCAAGTTTGGTTCGATTCTGAGAACGTTGACAAAATCGCGTATCGTTGGCCCCATAGGCTCCACTTGACGGGCGATTTTGTGATCGGCTCATCGAAATCTAATTCTGGAAGTTCCGTTGGGTTCGTATCATCGTTCTTGACTTGTTGACACTAAGTTTGGCGAATTTGGAGACCTTTGACCCTGACGCTTTTCGGTGCAAAGTGGCCCACATGTGGACCCCGCTTTGACCCAAAAATGTTATTTTTGCCCATGTGTCCAAATTGGACGTAAGGACAGGCGTTTCTAGCTATTTGATATTTTTTGAATCTAATGGTAATGTTTATTTCAGCAACCGGAGTAGTACCTGCAGATCACACTGAGACCAGAGCTACAGTTGGAGCCGGAACCCCAGGCAAGTGTACCTTGCCAAAATTGCAGTATATTGATTCATATTATTCTCTTATTTTATTCCTGTGATTGTTGTGCATGCTTGACCTAGGACCGTGTGACTTACTTAGCGTCCGATTAATAGTCGGGTGCCAACACCGTACGCGGTGTTGAGTATTGTCATCTAGAGATGGACATCCGTGCCCCTTTACATTCTTGTACTTGTCTTATCAAGTACATTATACCCAGGACACTTGACACTATTCATGAGACAGAATCTTCCTAAGATATTCATGCTGATTCTGTATAGGATACAGGTTTATGACATACACAGTTTACATGCTTAGATTATATCCTGACTTGTTGTATTAGTTTTGATCCTGCGTGTCATGGACATGAGACGTGAGATTTCATTGGGTGGGGAGAGTATTACCATATCAAAGGCTGGTTATATTATATATATTGACATCTGGATGTGTCTTAGTCTCTGACACAGAGCTATGGCACCAGTTCTGGCCCTTCGAGAAAATACTGCTATGGGTTTTTCCGACACTGATCCTGTAGTAGTCTCAGCCCGAGTATGACTAAAACTCTCACTTGCATATCACTTAGCTGGTTATTTATTTACCCTATTGTTTCATTTATTACTGTACTGCATTTATTTTGGCATGAGCTTTCTTGTACCTTGCTATGTCCCCTGAGGACTTGGATCCGGATTATGTCCCCAGGATTAGCTGACGAGATCTATCCCGAGGTATACGGGACCGGAGCACTAGCATTAGCAGGAGCAGGTGCCTACATTGGAGCAGAACCAGGATCTGAGGACGAGATCGTACCAGAGGACTTCTCATGAGTATTGGCTTGAGATACTCATTTATTTCAGTTTCTAGTTATTTTATTTCCAGTCTATTGCAGTGATGTACCAGACTTGTACTCGGATTGTTCTCCGAGACACTTTTATTGAGACTTGTTAGTTTATATTTATTTGCATTATTCTGGCATTGATCTATGATTATCTGTTGTGGATGAGATTAGTATAGCCTGTGACTTATAGCATTGGACCTACTTATGGTTATACTACAGCTTAAGTATGCCCCGATGGATTCATTAAATTGGGTTTGTCCATCGGTGCGTACTGCTGGCCATTATCACGCGTCCGGTCCCTCGATATTTTGGGACTGGGGCGTGACATAGTTTTTGTGGTGGCCCATACAGGTCTGCGACTAAATTGTTCGGTTTCAACTTAGGGACCGAGCAAGCCTGTAATAAGAATATGATAAGTTTTTAGGATCTCATCCACTTGCTTGAAAACGTTCTTGATATCTATATTGTATTTGAATTAAATTTTCTTGCATCTTGCCTTAATTCCTGTGCGCCTCTTATAGTTTATTTTTGATGCAGTGTAATGGATTCAAGAGCAAACGACGAAACTCCAGCAAATACACCAATAGGTGCTGTAGCCATCTACGGAGAAGATGAAGTGGCACCATTGAGTGGAGATCCCTCTACTCACCAAGGCAGCCAAGCAGATCAGCATGCTTCTAGATCTCGGCGTGACGACATCCCACCACCTCCGCAGTTCGTTCCACCAATGCCTGTATTCCCACCAGGACAGCCTATGGACGGGCAGCAGATGTTCCAAATGATCTACGCAATGATGCAAGCTCAACAGCAGATTCAATAAGAAACTTTGAGTCGCAGCCTAGCACTTGTACTGGAGCAGGTCAACCTACCAACTCGACGGCAACCGACGGGCTCTATCACCGACTTCCGCCAGCTGAAGCCCCGTACCTTCTCAGGCAAGGAGGAGCCCACAGAAGTTCAGGAGTGGCTCACCAACATACGACATCAATTAGAAGCAGCTGAGCCTCCAAGGGAATGTTGGATGACTGCCGTCAGAATGCAGTTAACGGACAATGCACATCACTGGTGGCTATCTGAGGAGACACGGCTCGGACCAGACCGAGCCACCTGGGAGGAGTTCTCCAGACTCTTTCAAGAGATGTACATTCCAGCTACCGCTCGATCAGAACTCAGAGACAAGTTCAACCGCCTTATCCAAGGCAATATGACAGTGGAAGAGTACAACGCGGAATTTATTCGTCTAAGTCGCTTCGCCCCTACCTTGATTCCGACAGAAGAAGAGAAGGCCGAGAAGTTTTTCGATGGACTAAACTTCGAGCTACAGAAACTAATTGGATCCGTTGCACCTACATCTTACTCGGACGTCCTTGCTGCAGCCCGACGCATGGAGCGCGTCACCAGGAGAGAGACCAGTCTGAAGCGGCCTTCCACATCAGCAACAAACAGGGCACCACAAGAAGAAGCTGCAAAGAGACCTCACCTACACCAACAGCAGAAAGCATCTACACCACAAGTAATAGTCCTTTCTACTTGTCACTACTGTGGCAAAGCAGGCCATCTCGCCAGGGAATGCCGACGCAGGTTAGGACTATGCTTAGGTTGCGGATCCAGACAGCATGCAGTAAGGGACTGCCCTGAGCGTAGAGAAGGAGCACCAAGGGCAAACCAACAAGCTCTACCAGCACCAGGAGGATATCAACCAAGGCCACCTTTGGCACCTCGACCAGCACCCTTCCAGCAGGCCCAGCAACAGCAGAGGGCACCCCCTCAAGGACGCGAACAAGCTTATGTGATGACTTTGGAGGATGCGCAGATTCATGGAGCAGCTAATACTCGTAAGTTTTTATAATTATCTTCTTCTAGATTTGCTTTAGTTTTTGCATGATGGTTCGTGACCCTAGCCTTAACCTAGAAATTCTGAACTTGCAAAATACCTAGAATGTTTTTATAATTGATAACCTAATATGTTTTAAGTGATAATCTAGTTTTTTTTTTTTTGAACTGTAGTCTTCTAAATCTCCTTCATACGGGAGATTGCATAACTTTTAATGCTTAGGGAAATAATTTTTCCTATATGCTATTTCTTACACCCTCAACCTTGATTTTCCTTGATCATGCTATGCTCCGAACAATGTTGCAACCGTGTCATCTCTGTTGACCGGTTATTCTTTAATTGCGAGGACGCAATCCTCTTAAGGGGGGTAGATTGTAAACCCCCTGATTTTTCAAGAATTATTAATTTGGATTTTTTACAATTTTTCGAGAATTTTTAGGAATTTTTCGTAATTAAAACCTAGATATTTCTAATTAAATGATTTTTAATTGCTATTAAAATATGATGGAAATAATATTTTATGGTGTAAAATGAAAAACCGGACACAGGATAATTTTCGGTGAATTTATTGGACTCCGAAAACCCGTTTAAAGCCCGAAAAACTATTAATAAATAAACCAATATAAACCCAAGTTAAACCGAACCAAACCCAAACCTGAACCAATCCGCTGCTGAACCAAGCCAACCAGCATAGCGGGTCGGGTCGGGTCGGATCCGAGCCAAACCCGACCCGGACCCGCAAACCCATTTGTAACCCTGATCCTAATCGGGTCAGAATTACTGTTCCGACCCGGCGGCGCGGGTATTTAACCCCCTCGGGATCCGTGAAACCCTAATTAATACGCCGCCGCCGCCGCCTTTCTCCAGCTCCGCCGCCGCAGCCAACTGAACTGAACCCTAGCCCCCCCGCGCTGTCCGCCTCGACCCCCTTGCTCCGCCCTAGCCATCCTCTTCCTCCCCCGACTGCCTCGCCGTGCCCTAACTTCCCTCCTCCTCCTCCCAGAACCACGTCGATCCGTCCCCAGTCATCTCCTCGATCCTCCCCGCTCGGCCTCGCCTCACCCCTGTCACCCTCTCCGTAGCAGCACGATCGCCCCTCCGTTCTCCCCCAATTCCCTCGGCCTAAACCCTAGCCGACCACCGGCACCGCACTCCCTCGGCGTCACCACCACGACCGACTTCACCTCCGTCGGCCTGAACCACCAGTACGTCACCACCCCTCCTCTCTCCCTGATCTCCTCCCCCGCGACGAACCCCTCTCCCCTGACCCACAGAACCCCTCCGCCGCCTTGCGCCTCCGCTGCCCTCATCTCCTCTTCCCACAGCCCAGCCGACGACCTCACCTCTCCGCCGCCGCTCCCCCATCACCACGCGACCTCTCCCCGCTCCGCCTGAGCTCACCCTTCCCCGCTCAACTCCCCGCCGCCGAGTCCAGCACTCGACCTCGAGCCATCTCCCCACCTCCTCGTCGTGCAGCGCCGCCTGCCGACGCCTAGCCGCCGCCCTCCCCGTCGTGCAGCACCGCTCAGCCTCGAACCGACGACCCCGGCCCTAGCCGCAGAGCCGCCCTCCTCCGGCGAACTCGAACAGCAGCCCTAACCCTAACCCTAGGGTGAACAGCACCCTGACACGACTCGGACACGTGTCGGATACGAGAAAATTCGATTTCCCGGAGCCCTGTTCAGGTAGCGTTTCCTCTCTCCCTGTAAATCCGTTTTCGATTCCGTTTATTGCAACGCGTAGACTGTATAACCCTCTCGGTGCCCGTGTAACCCGCTCGGTGCATCGCGTCCTGTGGTGATCGTACACCGCGATCCAAAAATAGGAAAAATAACGCCCTGTTTCACCCCGGAACTGAGTGCGCCCCGCCAAACGGGACGACTTGGTCGCACGCGATCTTTATCGAAACGTGCGCGACGTTGATACGGACGTGTGGGATTTCGCAGAAGTCGATTCGGATGTGCGTGCACACCGAAATCAACGCGTATCCGTCGACACCGTCCCGTATTCGTCCTTTCTGGAACACGCTGTAACTTTGTGTACACCCGTCGGATCGAGACGAAACTTGCGCCATCGGACTCGTAGCAATACGCTGGTCCTGTGACCCAAGTTTGGTTCGATTCTGAGAACATTGACAAAATCGCGTATCGTGGGCCCCACAAGCTCCACTTGACGGGCGATTTTGTGATCGGCTCATCGGAATCCAATTCTGGAAGTTCCGTTGGGTTCGTATCATCGTTCCTGACTTGTTGACACTAAGTTTGGCGAATTTGGAGACCTTTGACCCTGACGCTTTTGGTACAAAGTGGCCCACATGTGGACCCCGCTTTGACCCAAAAATGTCATTTTTGCCCCTGTGTCCAAATTGGACGTAAGGACAGGCGTTTCTAGATATTTGATATTTTCTGAATCTAATGGTGATGTTTATTTCAGCAACCGGAGTAGTACCTGCAGATCACACTGAGACCAGAGCTACAGTTGGAGCCGGAACCCCATGCAAGTGTACCTTGCCAAACTTGCAGTACATTGATTCATATTATTCTCTTGTTTTATTCCTGTGATTGTTGTGCATGCTTGACCTAGGACCGTGTGACTTACTTAGCGTCCGATTAATAGTCGGGTGCCAATACCGTACGCGGTGTTGAGTATTGTCATCTAGAGATGGACATCCGTGCCCCTTTACATTCTCGTACTTGTCTTATCAAGTACATTATACCCAGGACACTTGACACTATTCATGAGACAGAATCTTCCTGAGATATTCATGCTGATTCTGTATAGGATACAGGTTTATGACATACACAGTTTACATGCTTAGATTATATCCTGACTTGTTGCATTAGTTTTGATCCTGCGTGTCATGGACATGAGACGTGAGATTTCATTGGGTGGGGAGAGTATTACCATATCAAAGGCTGGTTATATTATATATATTGACATCTGGATGTGTCTTAGTCTCTGACACAGAGCTATGGCACCAGTTCTGGCCCTTCAAGAAAATACTGCTATGGGTTTCTCCGACACTGATCCTGTAGTAGTCTCAGCCCGAGTATGACTAAAACTCTCACTTGCATATCACTTAGCTGGTTATTTATTTACCCTATTATTTTATTTATTGCTGCACTGTATTTATTTTGGCATGAGCTTTCTTGTACCTTGCTATGTCCCCTGAGGACTTGGATCCGGATTATGTCCCCAGGATTAGCTGACGAGATCTATCCCGAGGTATATGGGACCGGAGCACTAGCATTAGCAGGAGCAGGTGCCTACATTGGAGCAGAACCAGGATCTGAGGACGAGATCGTACCAGAGGACTTCTCATGAGTATTGGCTTGAGATACTCATTTATTTCAGTTTCTAGTTATTTTATTTCCAGTCTATTGCAGTGATGTACCAGACTTGTACTCGGATTGTTCTCCGAGACACTTTTATTGAGACTTGTTAGTTTATATTTATTTGCATTATTCTGGCATTGATCTGTGATTATCTGTTGTGGATGAGATTAGTATAGCCTGTGACTTATAGCATTGGACCTACTTATGGTTATACTACAGCTTAAGTATGCCCCGATGGATCCATTAAATTAGGTTTGTCCATCGGTGCGTACTGCTGGCCATTATCACGCGTCCGGTCCCTCGGTATTTTGGGACTGGGGCGTGACAAATTAGTTTAGTGTATCGTGTCCTGTGTCGATCATAAATCGCAACGCAAAACCAGAAAAAAATGACTTATTTTGGGAACAGAAATTGTTCCAAGTACGCGTGTTTGAGTCCAGTTATCTTCATAACGATACACAATTTTTAAATTCTACTTGAACAGTAATTTAGATAACATAAACAAGTTTTAATCTCTTTAATTAGTTTATTTTATTGTTGATTATCCTGTGATTTAATTGCTGTTGAAATCTGTCAAAAACTTAGTTTCTTAAACCCAAATTTTTCTAAAATAGGGTGCGTCCCGCTAAACGAGGCGACTTTATCATATGCAAATTATACCAAAAGGCGAGTATCGTCAACGTGGATATGTGAAATTTCGCAGAAGTTGATTTGGATGTGCGTGCACACCGGAATCAACGCGTATCCGTCGAAACGTCCCGTATCGGCATGTTTTGACACTCATTATAATTTTGTGTGTGCCTGTCATTTCACAACAAAATTTGCGCCATAGGATTCTCAGCGTTACGTTGGTCCCGTGACCCAAGTTTGGTTCGATTCTGAGAACGTTGATGAAACACCATTTTGTGGGCCCCACGGTTCCACTTGACGGGAGATTTCGTGACCAGCTCATCAGAATTCAGTTTTGAATATTCTGTTGGATTCATGCTATCGTTCTGGACTCGTAGACACTAAGTTTGACAAATTTGGAGAACTTTATCTCTGGCACAGTTTTTGGTGCGAAGTGGGCCACATGTGGACCCCGCTTTGACCAGAAACTGTCAATTCTGCCCCTGTGTCCAAATTGGATTTATGGCACCTAGCTATTTCAAGTTTTTTGAGAGAATTGGTGATGTTTGTTATAGCATCCGGAGGCATACCTAGAGATTTTACTGTTACATGAGCAATTGACAGAGTTCAAAACCCAGGCAAGTGTACCTTGCAAAATCTGTAGAGATCCTGTTACATTATTTGCTTGAGTTCTTTCTATATATATATATATATATATATATATATATATATATATATATACTTCTGTGATGTACCTGTTCAACTTAGGACCGTGAGACGTTGTTTAGCGTCCGAACAAGATTCGGGTGTCGACGTCGTACACGGAGTCGTGTAACGTCCCTTAGAGAGTTGATACAACGATCCTATATATTTTTACGTGCTTTCTTTACCAAGTACGTTATACCGTATGACACTTGACACTATTTTATGTGACAAAATCTTTCTTGAGTTATTCATGGTGATTCTGTATAGGCTTACAGGATTCGTGATATGAGACTTGCATATTACATAGATATTATTATGACTCATTGTACCAGCTAGAGGTCATGATATTGCGTGTTATGGACATAAGACGTTGTGGACATGAGATGTAAGGTTACATTGGGTGGGAAGAGACACACAGGCTATATATATATATATATATATATATATATATATATATATATATATACTTTATTATTGATGTGTTTTAGTCTCTGTACCAAAGCTTGGCCTATTACGTGATATTCTCATTGCTATGGGATCCCCGACACAGAGCCTGTAGTGGTCTCAGCCTGAGTACTAGTGATGCTCTTATTTACATTTCACTTAGCTGGTTACATAGCTTGCCCTGGGAATCTGTTTATAATTACTTGCTGCATTTCATTTGGCTTGAGTGTTTATTGTACCTTGCTATGTCCCCTGAGGACCTGGATCTGGAGTATGTCCCAGGTGTAGACGATGAGAGCTATCCCGAGGTTTACGAGGCAGGTGCTGCTATTGGAGACGTACAGGTTGCAGAGGACTAGGTTGTTCCGGAGGACTTCTCTTGAGCACACAGTATTCTCACCATTCATTTATTATGCTTAGTGTTCTTAGATATTTGATCTTGTAGTAACTTCTGGATATTGTACTTGGAGTTATTTTTTTTCCATTTTGATGACGGGTTGTTCCCTGTGATATTATTTATATTGCTTTAGTTGGACAGTTCATTTTATATTATTGTAACTGAACTTGTCTCTTTGTTATTTCGTTACTTATCATGGATGAAATTAGATATATAGACTGTGACAGATATTTGTAGACCATTTATATGTATTACAGCTTAAGTGCACTCTAACGGGTCCATTAAATTGGGTTTGCCCATTGGAGTTGTGCTGCTGGCCATTGCCACATGGCTAGTCCTTTGGTATTTTGGGACTGGGGCGTGACAACACTTGCCTGGATTCCAGAGTGATGGTATAACGAAGTCTCGATACGTCAACTGCTCCCGAAAATGTGGAATCCGTACGAACGCCTCTGAATGCTGAAATTAATAGCACCATCATTTCTAAAACATAAGAAATAATTAGGATTGACTACCCGAAAGTCAAATTTGGACACATAGACAAAAGTAGCAGTTTCAGGTCAAAACGGTATCAAAATGTGGCCCACTTTGCACCAAAAAATTTGCCGGAGATAAATTTCTCTAAATTCGACAAACTTAGTATCTATAAGTCCAGAACGTTGATACACCCAACGGAATGTCCATAACTGAATTCCGATGAGCCGATCACAAAATCGTCCGTCAAGTCAGACCGTAGGGCCCACGAAATGGCATTCTGTCAATGTTCTCAGAATCGAACCAAACTTGGGTCACAGGACCAGCATTACGCTGCGAATCCTATGGCACAAGTTTCGTTGCGAAATGACCCACACACACAAAGTAATTACACAAATTCAGAAAAATGTCGATACGGGGTTTGTTTGGCGGATATGGGTTAATTCTGGTGCGCACACATGTCTGAATCAAGTTTTGCGAGAGCCCACACGTCCGCGTTTATGATATGCGCCTTTTGGTATAATCCGCACGCGATGAAGTCGCCTCGTTTGCTAGAACGTACTCCATATCAGAGAATTTTAATTTAAGAAACTAATATTTTTCTGACTTTTAGAACTGAGTTTTAATCGATAAAATCTACGAATTAATCCAAACTATTTATACAAACATGAGGGTGGTTATAACTGCTGTGGGTAGGAGCAGATGGCTCGTCAAACGGAGCCACAGTGAGGGAGAAACAAATCCGCGAAGTTGGCACCACGAAATTGTAAGAATAGTTTCAGTTTTAAACACCAGACTTTGGACAAGTTTGATCTATCAAACGAACAAATTAACGACTGAAACTAGAGGGAATAGTAGAGCTATATATCGAGATTGTGAGAGAAGTTTTGGATCATCGATCCAATGGTTGGATGGCCCAAAAAACATGTGCAAGGTTACCACAACGAAACACAAAACTACCCTCTGTATCACGCGCGTCACGACGGGGTCGGTTGAAAATGCCCAAATCGTCTGTGTCGGGTGTCGGGGAGGAAGACGACACATCGGTGGTTCCTGCGCGATCCCACGAGGCACTCGTATGCAGCCGAGTGCTGCGACTGCGATCGCAGCTCCCGTGCGCGGGCGGCGCTGCAGGCGACTATGGCCGACGTTGGCACGTGGGGTGCATGCATGGTGGTCGCTGGGGTGCAGGTAGTTGGCGGCGTTTAGGGTTAGGGTTCGGTCATGATATATATATATATATATATATATATATATATATATATATATATATATATATATATATATATTAGAGAGAGAGGGGAAGCGAGATTAGGGCCGGGTCGGGGTATGGGGTCTGCAGGGGATCGGGTTAGTACAGGGTCTGAAGGGGTTGGGTTAGTACACGCAGGTGAGAGGGAAATTTAGATATTGGGTTTTAGTTTTAGTTTTGGTTTTTGTTTTTGTTTTTGATTAATTATTTTCTTTTTCTTCTTTTCTTTTATATAAATAAGTAATTATATATGACTATGTATATATATCCAAAAATCCTGGAAATATATAAAAATTAGAAAAAAATAGATTTGTTTCATAAATAAATTCTAGGAAAATTTTATAATATTTTAACAAATCCATTTACACCCAAAAATAATTTTGTGAAAAAAATATAATTACTAAATATAATTAAATATTTATACAACTAAATAAATCAAAGAATTCTATTTTCTAGCTAGCTTAGTAAATAACCAAAAATTCTTATATTTAAATAAAAACAAAAAAAATTTAAATTTTAAAAATTGAGGGGGTTTACCCATAGCCTGTTGTATATTATTAGCCAGACTCCTGCTCGCATCATAGCTAACCAGATGGTTAGCCTGACCTCACATGTATAGCAAACTAATATTTCAAGGCACTTAGCTAGTATTTATATTCCTTTATTCCAGTTCATTCATTGCTAATATTCATTTATCTGTTTTCACTGCTAGTTATTTCTTTATGATGATTACATGTCTCTCTAGTTTTTCTTACATTCCAGTATTTTATTCCATCATGTATTTCCTTACACTGCTTTATAGTTTTTATCAATATAATTGATTCATATCTCATGTTATGTTTGGTATCTGTTTTTTTGAATTGTTGTTAGTG